>VXBP01009164.1:0-289868 GCA_013400115.1 Rhinopomastus cyanomelas
GTGCAGGCTTGTGCAGTGTGCCTGGTGGCAGTGTTCATTGTGAAGCCCCAGAGGATAGGAGTGGCCGTGGTGCAGGTTGCAGGGGCTCCTGGGGTCTGAGTAGTTGCAGTTGCAACGCCAAAGCCGCACACATGGTGGGAGCCGAGGTGACATCCGAGGAAGGCAGATACCGCTGCTGCTCAATTTCTCTCGGTGTTAATCAGTATCAAACACCAGAGCAAAAGGGCAGCTTTCACCCAGCACCCAGAGCAGACCCACTGCACGTTAGAGCTAACAAGTAGGCAATAACACGACGTGCACAGCAGCCCAGCATGACAGCCCTGAACTTGGAGAAACAAGATAATCTTGCACTCAGCGTTAATGACATGATGCAAGCAGCCGGCTTTCTTACCCTTCCAGACTCTCAAAGGGAAAAAGTGATCTGATAATTTCTCTGTGGAGAAGGTGGAATCTGAACCATTTGGTCAATCTGTCAGAGCACCAGTTGGCTCATACAAACAAAGTACAAATAAATCTGTCAAGGGTTGAGCTGGGCTCTGGTCACTACACTGAGGACAGATGCTCCTGATGAAACCCTCTCCCTCCCCAGAAGGGGAAGGGAAAGAGTATACAGGGAAGAAACTTCTGGGTTGGAAAAGAGTAGCAGTACAAAGATAATGATATTATTAAGAAGAAAATAAGGAAATATACACAAATATATATAAAATCAGCATTGATTTTCCCCAAAGATGATGATCACAAGTCAGCATTCTGAGAAGGTGCTGAGGAAGTCCCAGATGAATCAGCAGTGGATTAGAACTGGATTCAGGCACTTCACTTAGGAATGGAACACAAAAGAATAGAATCCTCCTCAGATGGAAGCTGTTGAGGAAGAGGTCCTAACCCTGGGACCCCTCAGCTTTATATCAAATATGATGTCTATGGGATGGAAATACCTTGTTTGTCAGTGTAGGGTCACCTGTTCTGTCCATCCCTTCCTGCAAGTGGAATTGTTGAATTACCACTCTTTTACGTACTGCACCCCTAAGACTTTGCAGTGACTTTGATCTCCAGAGGAGCTAGCATGAGCAAGAGCCTTTCTGCATGCCGACTCCTGGTAGCAACGGTAAACATCGAGCAGTACCACTTGCAGAAGCAGATGCTGTCTGCACAAATGTGCCACTAACAGCAGAAAGTGCCATTAGTTAAAAGGGACTGAACTGAAAAGTGAAATTAATAGCCACAGAATCCTTTCTGTTCTGGCTCAAGCCAGAGCTCTCCTGTTAAAGAGAGAGCTGAGTGAGGATAATAGATCAGGACTTTCATAGGTTTTCACTTGTGTCCAGTTAAATGCTAATTTGTAAGTTTGCTGGCCTGAGAGTATGTCTGAGAGAAACCAGGATGTTCAGTATCATCTAGAAGATATGTAACAGACAAAGCACGGGGGGTGTTTCATTGCAGTGATCCTTCAAGATGTCTGCCTTGCCAGTAGAATTTAAAACATAGGGGCTCACAGAATCACAGAACAGGATTGGAAGGGACCACAAAACATCATCTCGTCCAATCTCCCTGCTAGAGGATCACCTAGACCAAGTCACACAGGAACATATCCAGGTGGGTTTTAAACATCTCCAGAAAAGGAGATTCCACAACTTCCCTGGGCTGCCTGTTCCAGTGCTCTGTCACCCTCATTGTGAAAAAGTTCCTTCTCATATTTATGTGGAACCTCCTCTGTTCCAGTTCACACCCATTGCCCCATGTCCTATCATGAGATGACTCTGCATCTTGATGTTGGCAGTCTGCTGCCCAGACAGTAAGGACAGAGAGACTTGCGCATCTCCTATGACACTGTTGTGATGCCCTTGGTTGTGGAGTGGAGAGAACATCTCAGGTCTAAGTCACTTGAGATGGTGGATCTCACCTATTTCCTACTGCCTCAGTACAGCCATTTTTCCCTAAGAACTTTTGAGCACCAGCCATAGGGCATAACTTCTCTGCACTAGAAATTCAGGTCCTCCTCTGTGTAAGAACATGAGGTGGAGTAAATTTTTCCTCCTTGCATCCCTAAGCTGAAACCTTTGCTGGTTTTGCAGTTGACAGTAGTTTTATCTCAGGACTTTTTAATGTTTTGAAGATTCTACTAAGTATTTTAAACCTAGGATGATTTAAACCTAGGCTGAGGTATTCAGGTGATTGCTGTGGTGGAAGGGTTTGTCTTTCCTGAGAACTGTAAATACTTGAGCGCTTTGAAAACCCTGCCAGGGCAGATTCTCACAGAGGTATCTCAAAAGAAAGTTTAGGATGGGAATTTAAAGGAAAACTAAATAATGAAGGTTTTTGTCTCAGAGGTACGAGTGTGTTTCAGCAAGAGCCACATTTCCCTCCTTTGTGTAGATGATAGCATAAGTCTATTTCTGAGCTCTTTTTTTTTTCAGTGAAACTGTTAGACTTCCAATAAAACTGTGAGATGTCCGAGGCAATGTTGCTTTTTCTATTTGCTCTCAGAGCTCTTGGGGTCTCCAGATACTCTGAACATAAAAGGGAAAGGGAAGGAGTCTGTGAAAGTAGATTTGAAGACAAAAATCTGGTTTCAATTTCTCTCCCGTTGCAAGGCATTAATCAATTTATAGCTGAGCTAGAATTCAAAGCCTTTCCAAATCGCCACTTCCTCTCTCTTCCTCTAAAGTTCATGACACACGTGGGCACCCCAGTAAGAAGAAAGTTGTGCTGGGAGGGGAAAGGATTAACAGGGGAAGGATTGGGCTGAAGTGGGGTGAATGGGAAGCCTGGGCTCCTTGCTCCTGCGCTGCAGAGGCAGAGGCAGGAGGGCATTTACCTAGAGGAACAGCATGTCCTTCGCTCTGCTCTGAAAGGACAGTGTTGCAGGCAAGTATCTGCTCTTCCCCTTTGCAGATCTGTGCCTGGGGTCTGCAACTGACCCACCTTATGTGCTCAGACAGTCACTGCTGCTCCTCACCTGCATTTTGAGTTAGGAAATTTTGAATTCGATGTAGAAAATGTTCAATTGCATCTAAAAAATTCCTTTCAGAGCAGAGTAGATTGTCAACTTTAAAAATCAGCACGAATTTGTTTGTGTGTTGCTCTCAATAAGCCCATTTCTGTGTCCTGGCAAAATGGTTAAGCTTTACCAGTATTTTTGCTGTTGTGCTGGATGTGTTCCTGTGCCACTTGCTCTTGGTGATCCTGCAGGGCAGGGGGATTGGACTGGAGGATCTTTCGAGGTCCCTTCCAATCCCTACTGATTTGATTGGAAGGGACCTCAACAGATCCTCCAGTCCAACCCCCCTGACACAGCAGGATCACCAAGACCAAGTCATAGAGTCAGTCCAATCCCTAATGTTCTATGAGTCACTCTTTTTGAGAGTGCTGAGGAGTGTTCAGTAAGTGCTAAAGAGAAGAGCCCAGAGATGGTTTTTCAGTGCTTTTCTTTTTCTTGTGAGGTGAAGGAATGACCCTTTTTATATGAAGGTAAGCTTCTGGTGGACACTGCAATATAAGCCAGCAGCACTCTCACCTTTGCAAAAGAGAGCAAAAGATGAGTCAGGTGTATTGTGACTCTGCACTGACCAAGTGAAATTATTACTGTCCTTGGGGAGAGTGAGAACATACCCAAACACCTTGCCCAGGATTGTCCCCTCAGAAACTGGAGAGTCTCCAGCAGGAAACTTCTAAGGAACTTGAGGTCTTGGAGCTCACAATGTACAGAAAATTCTTCACTAGTAGTAAGAGCTGGGAGAGGCTGCAGAGTCTCCAGACTAGTTGCTTTTCAAGGTTCAAAGGTTCTTGAACAACTTCTAGGAAGCTGAACAAGAGACAGTTAGAAATCCCTTCCTGTCAACATTGCTGGAGGAGCATGAGAGATTAAGCTTCAAAACTCCAATTAACTGTGGGAAAAGGTCTGTGACAGAGCTTTCAAATCCCCCAGCATTATAGAAGTTATTATAAAAGGTCTCCCTGCCTTGTCTAAAGCCACCAGCACTCAACATTTGTGCAGATGGTGGGTCAGGTCAGCAGAGGGTGACTGTGGAAGCAGCGAGACACCTGCAGCTTAATGCAGGGCAAAAGGAGGTGTGAATTAGAGCTCCGTGTGAGACCTGAACTCCTGGGTGTGGGGGTCTGGTGATCTCTTACTGGATTACTGTTTGCCTTGTTTGCTGGGGGGTTAGTGGTTTCTCTTCTATTGCAAACTTCTCATCAGTTACTTGAACAGTGCCTAGCAGATAGAAGAATCTAAGCAGGAGCAGGGAGCAGGAACTTCAGCCTCTTACAGCAACAGGTTACTTTGTTGACAGTCTCTGAGTAAGAGTTTCCTAAACAAACTGCAGCTAAGCCAAACAAGCAGGGTAAACAAATCAGTGAGAAACAGGACAGCAAAACTGGGACTGTTTCCAGATTGAGCTGCTTCTTAGCAGAAGAGGATGGAATTTAATAGACCTTACTTGTGCTATAGAATCATTAGGAACTGGAAGGATGGCCCTGGCAGAATAGCTCCACTTGTTCAGACACAGGCTTAAGAGGGAAAATGTGGTTTGTCCCTGCAGCTGAGATGGGTTCAGACCTCTTCCTTTCCCTTGCTACATTTCCTTCCCTTCATTTTGTATCTGATCCCTGGCAGCAGGCACTACTCTGCCAGGGGTTATCGTCACAGCAGACCAAACCCTGCTGATTTCTGCTGCTGCCACCCTCATCTGCCTTCTTGCTGCCTCAGGCAGTTGCCTGACCCTGTGCAGAGCTGTTTAAGCTCTCTAAGGTGACATAACAACTCCACCTGATAAAAAAATAGGGCAATATCTCAGGTGAAGGCTAGGCAGTCACTGAGAAAGAGGATGCAGGAGGCAGCAGGCAGCAGCTGAATTCCTCCTGCTTGGCACAGAACTGCCCGCACAGCTCTGACCTGTTGTCACCTTGTGCTCATAGCTCTTGAAATGCAATTGCACCATCAAGCTCTTTTTCTGTTCCCAGTGAAGTGAAGAAAGTATGTCCAGCTCTGCTGGCACCTATGGAAAATGTTTCACCTTCATGTTCCTTGACAGAAGAGTTCAAGGTACTAACAATTAGGAAGAGACCATAGATCATCTTTACAGCTTCACAACTAGTCTCATGAAACAATTTATGGAAGATGCTGTGTGAGGAGGCTTCCACAGTGCTCACACAGTGCTGCTCTTGAAAAACACCGGGCTAGCTGGCTGCTCCTCAAGGATGTTGCTTCAGTTTTTGGGTTGTGCTCTGGCAGTATCTGTGTCCAAAGGATCAGTGAAAGGAGCTTGTGTTGCCTATCCCTCTGCTCCAGTTCCAGCACTGAAAAGGTCCTGAGTACCAATGAAATGTTAAGTCTGGACCTTCATAGAGAAGGCAAAATGCAAACTCAAGGGATTGCAGTTACACTTTCAAATTCCTACCTCTGCTTGCTCTATGACTTTGGTCAAGTTTGCTGCCCAGTGGCAGGTTCCTCTGCTCATGTCTTGTCAGAATATTTTCTACAATTGCTATAGCTGATGTGTTCAAATCCTTATCCCCAGTCCCGTGACAGTCAATTTTAATTGCTCCTTTTAAACTCATCCATGTACTGACAGTCTGCAGAGGACCCTCCCTACTAACTCCTTACACAGACCAGTCCAAAAAGGAACTTTGCTGCAGGACAGCTACCCAGGAATCTCCCCACATGACCACCTTTCAGTGAAGAGATCATTTACCAGAGTACTTCTGACCACAGAGTCACAGAACATTAGGGATTGGAAGGGACCTCAAAAGATCATCCAGTCCAATCCCCCCACCAAAGCAGGATCACCTAGACCAAGTCACGCAGGAACATTTCCAGGTGGGTTTTAAACATCTCCAGTGAAGGAGACTCCACAACTGCCCTGGGCAGCCTGTTCCAGTGCTCAGTTCCAGTGCTTCCCAGTGCTTCTTCCTCACTGGGAAGAAGTTCCTTCTCATATAGATGTGGAACCTCCTGCGTTACATCTTACACCCATTGCCCCTTGTCCTATCAGTAGATGACACTGAGCAGAGCCTGGCTCCATCCTCCTGACACCCACCCTTCACATATTCATACACATTAATGAGGTCACCCCTCAGTCTCCTTTTCTCTAAACTAGAGACCCAGCTCTCTCAGCCTTTGATGTCCCAGATGTTTTCATGAGGCTGTACATAGGTGTCCCCTGTATTTTCTTGAGCTCACTCTCCACCCCACAGTGCTAAGAACTGAGCCTCTTCTCCCCTTCTGCACCAGTTCATGATTTTTTTTCGCCTTGAGCGACAGCTGCCTGGTGGAGCCTCAGGATATTGTTCCCCTGCTCAGGATCAGTAAGTGCAGCACACTCTTCCCCATCTGCCTCAGATCTGTGCCCACACTGGGGCTTAAGCAGGAAGGGAAAAACTGTGAGCAACAGCAGCTGCACCAGCATATCTTATTTTGTGAAAGCCGTGTCTGGTGCAGATCAGACAGGCAAAATTCCCATGTGAAAACAGAAAATGTAGAATAAAATTTTGGGGATTCACTGGTCAGTATTTCCAGACTTGATGCAGCTCCATTTTTGATGAGGTAATTACTCGCACCATTAAAAATACCAATATCTTTTGTTTCCTGAGATACAGGACTAATTAACTTTCAGTCTGTGGCTGTGTGCATTGTCTGGAGACATCACTTCCAGATTAACAATATGAGAAATTTGAGTTCATAGATCACAGAGAACGTGCCCCCAAAATTGCAGACTCAGTGTCAGAAAAGAGGAATGAAATTTGAATACTGCCTTTTACATTTAGAAGAGCTAAATAGAAGTTAAACAAACACATCACTGAATTGTCTAATTTTTAACACTATCTTCTGGTAACCACATAAAATAATCAAGCAGTGTGTGGTGGGAAATGTGTTTAATAGAATTATTTTCAGTCATCAGGTTTTGTTCTGCCTGTTTGGGTTCTCCTCATAGAGAATCACAGAATCACAGGGATTGGAAGGGACCTCGAAAGATCCTCTAGTCCAGTCCCCCTGCCAGAGCAGGACCACCTAGACCAAGTGGCACAGGAACGTATCCAGGCAGGTTTTAAATGTCTCCAGAGAAGGAGACTCTAGAACCGCCCCCGAGTTGCTCCTGGAAAACACTGACTTGTAATCCTAGGGCTGCCTTCCTTTGTTTCCTACTTGCAGCTTTGACACCGAGATGAGCTGAGGAGTGTAACTGCTGCACCCAGCAGAACCAGCACAGGAAGCCCGAAGAAGCTGTCCTGTCACACTCCCCGAGTCGTCCCAGCACACCAGCACAGCAACATGCCACTGCGTGATGTCTCACCCGTGTTCCTGATTGGGCTCCACAGCAGCAACAGCTCCCAGATCAGTAAGCCCCACCATGGCAGGTGGCCCTTTCAGACCTTGGTACACGGTTTGGAGTGCTGAAGAAGACCCTCCACCTGCAGAGCAAACCCTCCTCTGCACATTCTTTTACGTGCTGCAGACCCGAAGTCTGGCAGTGTAGCGACAGGAAGGGTTTTTTAAACCCTTCCTAAAACCCTCTTTCAGTCTGGGGTGACAGAAATGGGTGGGAGAAGGGAATTAAGAGGAACAACTGTGAGGAAATGCATGAACACACCATCAGAACGGTCCCTGAGATTCATTCCAGACTTCTTGTTTCTTTCTCCTCACTGAATCTTTACCAAGCAGTAGCAGCCTCCCGCATGCCCTGCTCTGCTGCTGTGTGCCTCGTAGCTCTCAAACTTCACCACACAGGGGAAGTAAAGTGTTGTCGTAAAGCCATCGCGGTGCAAGCAGCAGCTCCTGCCTTCTGACGGAGCGAAAGCCTTGTCAGTGAAACCTGAAATTCGGAACCTTTCCCTGCACCAGCCTTTTTATTTTGTTATTTTTGCGACAAAAATAAATCCCAAACTTTCCTGTACTGTAAACCTTAACTCCTTCAGTAATTCTCTTTCCTTAGTATTTGTTGGGATAGAGGGCAAATGATCTCTAAACAGGCTGCCTGAGGGGTTTTATGTGTAGGGTACAGAGAATCACACATATTGAGATCATCACAGTACCCTACAGTACCTGGTGCCCTACAGTACCTGGTGCACCCAGACTGTCTCGAGAAATGCTGTCCTATACAGGGCTCAGACCCACAACCCTGGGATTCAGAGTCTGCTCCACCAGCTGAGCCAGCCAGGTGCACAGCGCTATTGGAGACAAGTGGTCTTACATCATCTTGGAGGAAAGCAATTTATGAACTGGAAAGTAATTAGTGGTATTCAAGGAGGACAGGTAAAACATCAGTGAAGCTTCTCTAATCAGACTAAGTGCAAAAGATCAGATGGATTAAGTAAGAACAGGCCAAGAAAAATGCTGCCCCCCAAAAAAACTGCCCAAAAGCATTTCCCCCTAAATATCCACCCTTCTAGCCTTTACCAGACCAGATGGCATCACAGTGCCCCATCCAAAACAAATCCTGACATGCAGTTAGACCAATGTTGAGTCACTTAAAAATTGAGTTAAAGATAATGTGTGTGAGTCAGAATATTATTAATAATAATATTGATATTTTATGATGTTTTGCCCCCTTCTGTAACAGGATTTGAGAAGTGTCTCAAACAGACATTTGCAAGCCTGCTCTTCAAACATCATTGCCATTTGCCTGGATGCATCAGTGCCAAAAAAGTTACCATGGGAACCGAGTGTGATTCTGTCCTATCTTTAACCTCTCTAATCCCAGGGGTAGAAGATTGCACCACGGTCTTGAGCTCTGGTTTTTACTTTTACTAGAGCTTTTCAGTCCAGAGGGGAACATATTTAATGGGGTGGGGGAAATTTGATTCAGATAAAATCTGAATATAAACTCTACCCTGAAGAGCATCCCCCTCTGCTACACAAAATAGCCAAGTAGCCACATTACTCAGATTAAGAAACCATTTGAGAAACACACGTGAAGCCCCTAGAATAAACCTGGCTTGTGTTCCCAGCCTGAGTCACTGTGATTACTCTTCACCTTGATTAATTACTGGTTAACTACTTGATTAATGTAACTTCAGGAAAGAACATTTGCATCCCATCATCTATTTTATTTGGACCTGAAGCTTTAAAGACAGTTTCTCTTGAAGTCCACCACACTTGGAATATTTATTACTATATCTGATGCAGTAAGTGCTCCTGGCCTAATTCTGATATTTAGCATCTGGGGAACCTGAAAGCCAAAATTACTCAGCCTGAAACTAAAAGCCTCAGGATTAGTCTCTATGTCTGATACAAGGGGCTCTGTATTTGGGGGATTTATAGCTATAAGGAGATTTAATGTGTTATTAAACCCCAGCCACTGCAGTCACCTCTCACATTTTCTATAGAAATCTTGAAAGAAAACAGCGTGTTCCATGAAAGGTGGCAGGGGGGAACAAATGGGTAAGGATCAAATTCCATCCCCTTTATGAGGAAAGGCTGAGGGAGCTGGGTGTCTTTAGCTTTAGCTTGGACAAAAGGAGACTGAGGGGTAATCTCACTGATGTCTATAAATTTTTGAAAGGTGGGAGTCAGGAGGATGGAGCCAGACTCTTCTAAATGTCATCTGGCCATAGGACAATGGGCAATGGGTGTCAGCTGGAACATAGGAGGTCCCACATAAATATGAGAAGGAACGTCTTCACAGTGAAGGTGACAAAGCAGTGGAATGGGCTGCCCAGGGAGGTTGTGGAGTCTCCTTCTCTGGAGAGGTTTAAAACCCACCTGGATATTTTTCTATGTGACTTGGTTTAGGCAATCCTGCTCTGGCAGGGGGATTGGACTAGATGATCTTCCAAGGTCCCTTCCAGTCCCTAATGTTCTGTGATTTTGCAAATGCTTTAATTCACATGTAGTTTATTTTAAATGACTCTGGCAAAGCTTCTGCAGGAAGAACTCTATAGAAGCATCTTGTAACAATTCAGGTTAAAAAGAAAGTACTAATAAATAACATCATTAAAAAACCCTTGTGTTGATTACACAGCCAAAAGGAGCATTTGGAAATGCCACCCTCTTCCAGTCTCAGCAGCACTTGCGAACTGCATTCTGTGCTTTCTGGCTAATTTTGGAAAGTCCGAGTTGCTGATTGTTTTCTGTCCTCTGACAGGATGCCAGTCACAAGTCCTCTGAGTCCAAAGCAGCTCCTCGTGCTATTTTAAGCCAGTCTGGGATGAAAGAACACTCCAAAGTGTGGAAAGGTGTATCAGCCTAAACAGGGAGGGAAGAGAAGAGCATTTTCAAGTGGACTGCAGTCTTTTGTTGTTGTTGTCGTTTTTCTGTGTCTCTAGTCAATCGTACATCAGTACTCTTTGAAATTTAAATACTGCAACCAATGGGCCAGTCCTTCTCCTTTTGAGCAGACTCTTCTGTCACACTGATGGAGTTTTGTGCCTAATTACTCTCAGCCAGCTTGCAGGAAAGTGCAGCCACAGGATATAAGTACTAAGACACAGAGGGAAAAGAGTGGCTGGAACCCAGACATAAGAGGTGTCGTGGAGAATGGAGACCACAGAAAAGGCGGTCCAAGCAGAAAAGATGAGGTAGAGAATAGGAAAACAGCAGAACCAAAGGAGGCCAATTTTAGCTGAAGATACACAGATTCATTTATGACTCGGGCTCAATCAGGTCCACTAGTGACTTCAGAAATAATCAGATCTGAACAAATCCTTGACTCGTAGATCACAGAATCACAGAACATTAGGGATTGGAAAGGACCTCGAAAGGTCATCTAGTCCAAAGAATTGTTTGGATGTGAAGGCTAAGGTTAGACCAATAGTATTCCTCCTGTACTACACTTAACTCTACACAGCAGTGTGCCCTGAAGTTGTTGGGTTTGTTAGACAATGGATGTGCTCGGGGGCATGGTCACCTGTTAGGCAGCGAAGATTGTGCACAAAGCATCCCAGGTTCTGGCAGTGCTTAAGAATGATCACCAACACGACTTTTACATGTGTGCCCATACGTATATGTATGCGTGTGAATATCATAGGATCATAGAATAACCAGGGTTGGAAGGGACCTTAAAGATCATCTAGTTCCAACCCCCCTGCACTAGTGGAGACACCTTCACTAGATCAGGTTACTCAGGGCCACTTCCAACCTGGCCTTGAACACTGCCAGGAACTGGGCCGCCACAACTTCCTTGGGCAACCTGTTCCAGCATCTCACCACTGTCACAGGAAAGAATTGTTTCCTCATGTCCAACCAAAATCTGCTCTCTTCAAGTTTGTGATCTCTTTCCCTTGTCCTCTTGCTATGCATCTGTGTAAAAAGCCCTACCCCAGCTTTTTTGTAAGCCCCAGAAAGCTGCTATAAGGTCACCTTGGAGCCTCCTCTTCTCCATATATACACCTATATGTACCATTTGTAGACTGGACTTGGTGATCTTGGAGGTCTTTTCCAGCCTTACTAATTCTGTGACTCTGTGATCCATATATACATACCTATGTAATCTGGAATGTGAAGATGTACAAATGAACTTAATTAGGAACTTCAATGTAGTGCATTCCTGTTGTGGATCTCTCAAATAGAAATACATGAGCACATACATTATGGCAGACGTGCAGTGAGTCCAGGGCCTAATCACACCTATGCTGCTCAAGTTATTTAAAACTGCACACAAAGCACAGGACATGGTTGGTGCACACTTGGGATGTTGTTCTTGTACTTTTCAGATCAGCTCACTCAGGGACTCTGCCCCCATGATACCACAGGATCATAGAACCATTCAGGTTGGAAAAGACCCTTGGGATCATCGAGTCCAACCATCAATCCTACTCTACGCATTCACCCCTAAACCAGATCCCTCAGCACTACATCTGTGCGTCTTTTAAACTCATCTAGGGATGGGGACTCAACCTGGGCAGCCCATTCCGTTCCATTCCAGGAGTCCCTAATAAATTGTTAAAGTTCCCATTGCTCACAGACAAAATTTCCAGCAAAGAAACCAGATGACTGTGTCCAAAGAAATGTCATCCAGCTGACGACCCTAGTACCAAAGTAGTCAGGTCTCTCCTGACCCCCTGGTCACCTGGCATACTCCTGGTACATCAGGATGTTCTCCCATGGCTTCACTGTACCCCCATTCTGGACATGACTGGAGCTATTTGCATCCCATCACCTTAGATATCACAGTTCTTGAGGCACTGAGCTTTCTATCAGCTGCACTTTGCTGAAGTAACTGCTGCACTGCATCCAAAAGAGACCCTGGAAGCTGAGGGTACTCTAATGGACACTCACCTTTCATAACACTTGTTAGAAGAAGTTGTGTAATTCTTGTTATTTGGGAAAATGAAACGCTGCTCTCTGCTGTTATTTCATGCAGCAGATTTTGAGACTCTGCGGTCAGAAAGAAGAAAACCGAAATATAAAAGCAGCAAGTCTGATATTTTTTGTGCTAATGTCTATCATTTGGAGGCAGAATACATGATTTTTCCTGGAGTGCTGATGACTATGTTTCCTACAAAAGTTTCCAGCAGAGAAAATCGTGAGCAGAACCTAATAAACACCAAGGCAATGCACAATAGCTCCTTTCATCGTCATGGAATAAAGCGAAGGCAAAACTTTGTGCAAGAACCATAATCATGATGATGAATAGCAGGTTTGCTAGGACTAACTTCTGAAACTCTTGAAAGCAGAGCTTCCTGTTCTGTAGATGGAGAGACCCTGGCAGTTTCTGTCTTCTGTGTTGGTCGCTCACACACAAATCCAAGCGCTATGAATACTCGACGCCACAGTGTGAATGTCAGTGATATCTGTGTCAACACAGGGATGCCTTGTCAAAGGAATGGGCAGGAGTCTGACACGAGGAATAGAAGTGAATAAAGCTTTTGAGCTCAGCCTTGAGATGAAAAGCTACTTGCTTTACTCTTCATTGTTCTGTTACACAAGTACAGAATGCAAATATAGTGCAAGTAAAACACAGTAGGAAGTGAAGTTGTCATAATTTTGAAAGTATCACTTGAGGGATGAGAATCACAGAATCACAGAACATTAGGGATTGGAAGGGACCTCGAAAGATCATCTAGTCCAATTCCACTGACACAGCAGGATCACCTAGACCAAGTCGCACAGGAACATATCCAAGCGGGTTTCCAGAGAAGGAGACTCCACAACTGCCCTGGGCAACCCATCCCACTGCTCCATCACCCTCACTGTGAAGAAATTCCTTCCCATATTTATATGTAACCTCCTGACACCCATTGCCCCTCATCCTATCATTAGATGACAGTGAGCAGAGCCTGGCTCCATCCTCCTGACACCCACCCTTTACATATTTATCAACATCAGTGAGGTCACCTCTCAGTCTCCTCTTCTCCAAGCTAAAGAGACCCAGCTCCCTCAGCCTTTCTTCACCAGGGAGGTGCTCTACTCCCTTCGTCATCTTTGTGGCTCTGTGCTGGACTTTCTCCAGCAGTTCTGTGTCCTTCTTGAACTGAGGGGCCCAGAACTGCACACAATACTCCAGATGCGGTCTCACCAGGGCAAAGTAGAGAGGCAGGAGAACCTCTCTCGATCTGCTAACCACCCCACTTCTGATCCACCCCAGGATGCCGTTGGCTTTCTTGGACACAAGGACACGTACCTGGCTCATGGTCATCCTGCTGTCCACCAGGACGCCCAGGTCCCTTTCTCCTGCACTGCTCTCCAACAGGTCAGTCCCCACCCTATCCTGGTACCTGGGGCTGCTCTTGCTCAGATCCCAGACTCTACGCTTTAAATGAGAAATGTCTTTCTCTGTTCTTGATCTACTTTTTCATTTGAATCAAGATGTTGGTGCATCTTTAGAAAAGTAGGACACAATTCAAGTCCCATTATATGACTTCTAAACCACTACAAAATTGTGTTATAATCAGTAGTTTCTAAAAAGTACTTATATCTGAGTTCAAAATGAGTTCTTCTGTCCCAGTTGCACTCTCCAGACACCTGCACAGGCATTTGCTTCTCATGAAAAATGTATTGGGAGAGCAAATGAAGAGAGGCAAAATGAGTTCCATTTTCTGCTAATTGCTGTCTGTCAGGCAGCCCTCTGGTTCAACTCTCAGTTGTCCTTTGGTCCCTGTCAGGGCTAAGACTGATATTTATTTTCAAACATCCTCACTGTACAGACCCAGCCTCGCTCAGATGGACTGTACTACGGGCCTTTCCACCAAAACCTTTGCTGAAGTCAACAGGACTTTGTGCAACTAAGGGAGGAATACGGAGTGATGCTGTTGTAGCTTCTGGAGCATAGTGTGGGTTAAAGTGTCACCCAGACACTGTCAAGGCTCAACAGGAGGTCTGGAAGCTCCAGACCTTTCTGGTGTCACAGTCAGTGAAGGAAAACAGAAGAAAATCATTGTCAGTTTACCTGAGACTGCCTCTGGCTGGACCAACTGTGTGGTGTAATCAGCCACCCCAGAGAAGAAGTCATGGAAGTGAAGCAGGTGTGGTTAGTAGATTGAGAGTTCTCCTCTCTCTCTACTCTGCCCTGGTGAGATAACATCTGGAATATTGTGTTCAGCTCTGGGCCCTTCAGCTCAAAAAGAACACAGAACTGCTGGAGAAAGTCCAGTGCAGAGCCACAAAGGTGATGAGGGAGTGGAAGAGCTGAGGGAGCTGGGTCTCTTTAGCTTGGGATGACCTCGTTGATATTTACAAATATGGAAAAGGTGGGTGTCAGGAGGATGGAGCCAGGCTCTGCTCGGTGTCATCCAATGATAGGACAAGAGGCAACAAGTATCAGCTGGAACATAGGAGGTTCCACATCAATATAAGAAGGAACTTCTTCCCAGTGAGGGTGACAGCACTGGAAGGGGCTGCCCAGGGAGGTTGTAGAGTCTCCTTTTCTGGAGATGTTTCAAACCCACCTGGACATGTTCCTATGTGACTTGGTCTAGGTGATCCTGCTGTGGCAGGGGGGTTGGACTAGATGATCTTTCAAGGTCCCTTCCAATCCCTAATGTTCTGTGATTCTGTGAACCACCTCAGCCTTCCAGCTTCCACATGTGAGCCTGTGTCTGCAGAAGATAAGTTCGCACAAAGAACTTCAAGCTCGTGCAAAAGAAAACTTAATGACACGCTACAGGATAACTTTATATCTGATTTGACTTTTTTCCCTTCTTTTTAACTCTAATAGGACATGGCATTCTGTTCAGGTCAGAACCCTCTTTTATTAGATTCCTTCTTATTTAGGTTTTAGTGGTATTGAGAACTTCAGGAAGCCAAACACACAATATGCAGTGTTCCCCGGCATTGGGTGCCAAGATACTTTGCTTTGATTTCTCCAGGATGAGACTAACTTAGTCTCAGGTGAAATCATCTTCCTGATCACTGCATTGCATGGACAGGTCGCTGTGCACAATCTTCTTCTTATAGGCTTGAACTGTTACCATGTCCAGCAGCTCTGTTTTGGCTTTTCACATCAGCACTGAACAGAGAAGCAGCAACTCTTGCCTTCCTTAGGACAGCTGGAAAATCTGTGCTCCAGCCTTATGCTATGAAGGCTTTTCCCAACATGGGAAATTCTCCAGTGACAAACACAGACCAGTGCCCACTGACTTCACACAGCAATATGTGGTGTGCTCCCTGCTGATAGTGACAGAGCACTGGAATGGGCTGCCCAGGGGGGTTGTGGAGTCTCCTTCCCATCCCTTATGCTCTGAGATTCTCTGGAGACATCTAAAACCTGCCTGGATAAGTTCCTGTGTGACTTGGTCTAGGTGATCCTGCTCTGGTAGGGGGGTTGGACTAGATGATCTTTCAAGGTACCTTCCAATCCCTGATGGTCTGTGACTCTGTGTTTCTGTGATGCAGAGGTGGGTAATGTTGTGTGCCGAGGTTACTGATGCACGGTTTGGTTTAAGGCTCAGCCAGAAACCTCTTCCTAAGGCACTTTTTTACCTTCAGCCCACGCAGCTCTTTCTTTTCTTACCTGGTATTGTCTGAGGGATAAATGGTGTCACATGCCAGGTATTATGTTCAGAGACTTGAACAGCTCTTTGTTTAAAAAGAGAATCCAGGCACCTTGCCCTAACCTGTAATTGCTGTTCAAAGAAGGGAGCGCCTCTTCATCTCTTCTTCCTTTCAGGTAAGATAATACTATGAGTTTTGGGGGAAATTATCTCCTGCTGCCTTCAAACTGAGCCCTAAGGCTTTCCAATCAGCTCAGTACATTGGGAATGAGTTACTTTGCATGTACCTTTCATTATGCATCCCACAGAAATTGGTTTGGTGCAATGCAGTAGGTTGGGCAGCAAATCTTCCTTCATTGAGACTGTCTTCACCATTTACAAGTGGTTTAGCATAAAGTGTTCGACATAACTACTTTCTCCCTAGTATGTTCAACTAATAGGTTTTAAGAAAAGTGACTTCTTCACAAACCCCCAAGCATCCCCTTCTTTTAAGGTCTCTCTGTCATTCCCAAGGTAAATATTCTTCACTGGAAGGAAAAGAATAAAGATGGTTGGATTATAGGGCCTATTAATACAGAGCTTTCCGCGCGCCTACTGTTTTCTTGCATGACAAGCTCATGAGCAAAGTCATGGTTCTCACTATCACTTCTGCTCATACATCCTACTCCGTTCCTCTTTCCATACTTATTGTCTGGTAAACAGTTAGGTATTTTTCAGAAGTATTATTAGTGTCCTCATTATGGAGTCTACCTTTTACACAGCTCGTGGAATGCTAAGAATTCCAGAAAAATCTCCTAACGGAGCTTTACTGCTGCTTTGGCCGGCACAAGAGTTATGAAGCCAGTCCTCACACACAAGGTGAAATGCTTAGGACTGTTGATAAGGGAAGGAAATTTGCACAACCAAAAGCTGTTTCTGAGCATCACTACAGGTAGGTCTGGTGCAAGTTGCTCTGTGGGCTTTGAATTTAGATATTCAGCTAAGTCAGTTAAGCTTTCTTGAGTGGCCACCTGAGAAGAAAATACTAATAGAATAATGCAGATTAACTTAATTCATGCTTCCATTAGAAGGTAAAAATAAGGTGCAAATCAGTCCTCTCTGGTTTGATCTCTTACAGGATTAACTACAAGACTAACTGACTTCACATGCTTCACACAGAGAGGGAACTGCCAGAGCTACAGGACTGAATATTACACTTGGCACATGTCGTTCTCCTGTTCAGGCAGTGGCACAGCACTGGCTGTGAGTTCCCAGGGCATTAGCAGTTCCTGTAGGCAAATACATGCCTGGAGATACAGAGAAATTATTCCCACAGTAGTACAGCTGCAGAAATCTGTAGCATAACTTCACCCACCCTCAGCAGCTTTTCAAAGGAGGGATTAGGTACCAGCCAGTCAGGCACTGCCTGGGTAAGGTTGACACAAGTAGTTTTCAAGGGAATATTCAGCCTCCAGTACTGCTCTCCAATTTCTTCTTGTAGAAGAAAGGTCAACAGCTCTTTTCCCCTCTCCTCTCTTCAAGATGTGGTATTTATTTCAGTAGTCCAGTAATTTACTGTGTGCAGCTCTTTGAAAGGTGAAGTCATCTTGTTTCACTGTGGATAGAAGAAGAAAGTCATGAACAGAGCTGTGGAGGTTTTCTTCTGCCCTTCTTATTATAATGTCATGGGCATCACTTACAGAGCAACAGCCCCCATTTCTGCTTGTTTTCCAGATGGGAGTTCCAGAAGTATTTCTCTCAGATTATTAGTAGTAAATCTACACTGATCTCTGCTCAGTAACCAGAAATCCAGATGGTTGAATCAATTTGGGCTGAAAACCAGTAAAAAAAGGTTGTGGAATGATTTTACTAAACAAACAAGCTTGGAGGTGAAAATTAGTGGAGTTGAATGGGAAGATTTCAATCCAACAAAAATGTTTGCATTTATCCACATCAATATGAGAAGGAACTTCTTCACAGTGAGGGTGACAAACAGGCTGCCCTGGGGAGGTTGTGGAGTCTCCTTCTCTGGAGACATTTAAAACCCACCTGGATATGTTCCTGTGAGTCTGGATCTAGGGGATCCTGCTGTGGCAGGGCGTTTGGACTAGATGATCTTCTGAGGTCGCTTCCAATCCCTAAAACTAGATGATCTTCTGAGGTCCCTTCCAATCCTTAATGATCCTATGATTAGGGATTGGAAGGGACCTCAGAAGATCATCAAGTCCAATCCCCCTGATTCTGTGATCTGGCTGCACTGTAATTCTATTATTTCAATATAACATTTTTTATGCTGGACTGTGAGGTCTATGATCCCGTCTACACAAACCTAATGAATGTTCCCTGGAGTTATCAGTAGCTAATTTGAGGTAGCTATTTCTATTATTTTAAATCAACATGAATGATATTTCCAATTGGATTTGTTTTGTTATATTTGAAGTCATACCAAAACCATCATGCAATCCATTTTTTACGTGTCACTGTGTTAACAATATCCATCGCATCGCCGCTCGTCACGAATGGCATAGACCAGAACGAAGCCCGTTGGAGACAGCCTGTATTTGCGGTGCAGCAATGACTAATGACGTTCCGGGCACTGACAGCGTACACCGGTCTGGAATTTATTCTGGAAAATATTTGATCATTTGCTGAATATCGTGTGTGGGATAACCCACCTGGACGTTTTAACTGATACTGCCTTGTAATTGCACCACTCCAACACTCCTTGGGATGATTCATTAAGGACAGCTGAAACCAAGAGGGTAATTTTGATGACAAAAACCCAAAAGCTTCTAAATACTCGATGTGCTACAGAGGTACATTTTAAAAACACTTCAGAATCTTCTGCATCTTCTAAGCCTTAGTGAAGTCGCTAAGAGTACAGCTCCCACAGAGAACAATCTTGCTGAGCAATTACTGAAAAGCAATCTATTAATTTTGTCATGATTCTAAGCAGATTAATTTGCTTTTGTACAATGCAGTGAGAGCAAAGAGGAAGGTGAAATCTTCCCAATATTTACATTTCAGCGACTTTCTCAGATTTTAACTTGGTTACTGGATGCACAGAAAACAGAGCCAGCTGTTAACCAATCTAATAAAAAATAGTAGATACATCTCGTAAAATTCCCTTAATTATTGCGTGTGACTACTCAATATATTTTGAATTTTCCATGTGATGCTGAGTTGCTAAACTGTTGTTTAACATCCCCATACCTGGAAAAACAAATCCTTCCGACTCAGAGATACCTTATTGCCATCTCTAACTAGTTCTACTGGTGTTTTCACCTTCCTCCCCCGTCTGTTGTTGCTCAGGCATGGTTTGATGAGAATTTTAAGAGGTTCACAGACAGGTCACATTACAAAAATTCTCTGATTTTTAATTAATTTGAAATTTTGTCAAAAAAACAGAAACCATACTCGTATGTTTTGAGGTATTTTTAACAGGCACAGTTTTAAAACCAAAACATCAACATACAAAAGGAGAAGGAAATCTAAAGAATAGAAATCACAGTAAAATCATAAGTAATGAACTGGAGTGCCATCCATACGTCGTTCAGATAACATGTGGAATGGAGACTCTCTAGTGCTGCCTGGAATCACTCTCCTGCCCATTAAAGAAAAAAGTTGGAAGGTTTTTGCTGCTGAGGCAAAACCAAATATGCAGCATTAAAGGAGAAAACAGTGCGTGATGACTAAACGCTTAATATAGTGCCAGGTCAGGGTAATTAAACACAACAGCATGTGGTGGCAACACAGAGGAGAACAGAGCCTGAGGTGGTTAATCTGCCTTTGATATGAACATTGATATCCTCGTTGTTCATCACTATGTTTCCTTCAGCATCTAATAGGGGATTGAGGGTCTTCTTGGTCTTCCATCTATGGTTAATAGAAGCTTTTTTTAAAGAAGCTTTTCTTGTTGTTCTTTACCATGGAGACCAGATTAATTTCTACGTGGGCTTTGGACCTTCTAACTCCTTTCCTGCATAGCTTCACAGCATTTTTGTAGTCATCATGTAGTCATGACATGCCTCTTCCTCCAAAGGCCATAGATTCATTTTGTCCAAGAGTGCCAGCTAAAACTCTCTGTTCAACCAGGCTGTTCTCCTATGCCATTGGCTTGCCTTGCTGCACATGAGGATGGCCTGTTCCTGTGCCTTCAAGGCTTCCTCCCTGAAGAGTGCTCAGTCTTCCTGGACTCTTATTCCTTCAGAACAGATTCACAAGGGATTCTGGCAATCAGGTTATTGAACAAGGTAGAGTTTGCTCTTCAGAAGTCTAGGGTGGTAGTTTAGAGATCCACTCCTGACATGTCTAAGAAGAGAGAACACTATCAATTCATTGTCACTGTGCACAAGAGGCACATCCAACCATCACATCTTCAACCAGCTCTTCACAAAGAGCGGGTCTAGCAGGACACCTTGCCTGTTTGGTTCACTCACCAGCTGTGCCAGGAAGTGAGTTTCAACACATTCCAAGAACCTTCGGGACTGTTCCCTCTGCTGTGTTACAGTTCTAGCAGATATCAGGGAAGCTGAAGTTCCCCACAAGAACAACGGCAAACGACCATGAAACTGTGAGATTTGTAGAACAGTTCATCCACCTCTCTGCCCTGGCTGGGAGGTCTATAGCAGAAACCCACAGCAGTATCACTGTTGTTGGCTCTGCCCCTAGTCCTGATGCAAATTCTCTCTACTAGACTGTTCTAGACAATTTCTAATTCCTAATAACAGGACTACCCCACTGTCTCCCCTTCTACAACTATATAAAAAGAAAAAAATCCACTTGAATGCAAAGAAAAATGACATTTGCCTGTTACATCACCATTAGACTATTGTATTCCCACTGGAACAAGCAGTTCAGCTGCCTGACTTCTGGCCTTTTGCAGGCAATTAATAGTCTAGTGAAAATAAGCTGTTCAGGGAGATTTATAGTCACAGCAGAAATTAGTGTGATCTGATTGCTACCAGCCTGGTGGTGCTTTCTATACATCTTTCTCTTACAAGGTTCTCTGGAGATTCTGGATAAAATGGTTGTGTGAAGTTAAAAAACCATGGAAGAGAAATTGAAGCAATAGGAAACGGTGAGCCCCCACCTGAATTAGCTTTTAGCTAATGCAATGCTTAGGATTTGATCACAACAGTATGTCCAGGCACCATAAAGTAATTAAAGATAACACTGATCATGCCTACAGGGCAATAAATTAAAACAGTCAAAGTGATTTGGAGGGTAACAGAGAGCAGCACTGCAAGTGGTCTCATTAATTGTGGTGCTGTTCAATGCAAATAGCAGCAGAGTCTGAATTTAAATGAGACTCCAGGAATGTAACTGCCTCCAGTAGAGCACCTGTCATTCTGACCATACTATTATTTCTTTTAAGTTTGTCAGAGCTTAACATTCATGTTTTCCTTGAAACAGAACTCTTCTGTCATCACGCTCTGGTGACTCACCGTTCAAGCCACCCTATTGATTCAGAACAGTCAAGCGTGCTCTTAAAATAAGAATACACATAAATATGATTCTGGAGTGGAGTTTTCTAATGTTTTCCTAGACAAAGTTCACTCCCTGTGTTACCAGGATCTGCTCTTGAGAACTTAACAGCTTGAGACTTCATACATAGAAGAATGACTCAAGCAAACAGTGGGATGATAAAAGCATGTGCTCACATACATAGTGATGGGTCAGCTTGTGGGATTTTATTTTGTCTGGTTTTTTCTTTTTTGGAATAAAGTTTTTACACTGAGTCATCAAAGAGTATTGGACTAGTGAGGCTCTTCAAATTTTCTGTGTATAAATATTTTTCAAGTGTCATAGCATCACAGCTGTAGCTCATGGTCTGAAAGTAGGAAGAAACTTCTCACTGTGAGGGTGGTGAGGCACTGGAACAGGTTGCTCAGAGAAGCTATGGATGCTCCATCACTGCAAGTGTTCAAGGTCAGGTTGGATGCAGCTCTGGGCAACCTGATCTAGTGAGAGGTGTCCCTGCCTGTGGCAGGGGGATTGGAGGTAGGTGATCTCTGAGGTCCCTTCCAACCTAAGCCACTCTATGATCCTGTGGCTGCGGTGTAAAACAGAAACCTGGACAGAAGGCTGGTTCCCAAGGATGTTTATGTACCGCTTCCAGTTTTGAGCACGGAATTTTGAGAAGGTGATGCTGCATGATACTTGAAAAATTAAAAACTCAAGAAATGCCCAAGACCCACAGTTCCAAAGGCAAGTGCCTCGTTCTGTCATTTCTTTGACTTCACAGGCACGGATTTGGTTCCAGCAGCACATTGCCACAGGAATGGAAGATTCCTTTGTTCTAGGCAAGGCAAAAATGCAGCTGATGCAGCCTTCTACGCTCATAATTTTTTGGATTATAGCAATTTTCCCACTAGAAGAAAGAGATTATGTAATCTAACCTTTGGGACATGCTCCAGCACGACGAGGAAGCCTGAAGAAAGAAGCCATGGCTCCGCATGGCTTTTCTTGTCTTTTATGTTTTCCCTTTTCTTCTTCCTCCTCCTCCCAAAGCTCACTGCTTGGGGAGAAGAGAAAAAGCTGAATATTCACTAAAGCTTCTTCAAGCAACACTAGCAGCACAAAAGCATTTATCTGCATGAAATGGGTTTAAATATAATTTGCTTTCAAATGCCCAAAAAGTAGGAAGTGGGGTTCAGCAGGGCTGGCACTATTTCTCATGGCACGTTTTCATTCAGCTCCTCATTCTTTTTACACTTGGCCGGCAGTAAGAACTGCTCTGTGAAAGGTGATTGTTAACCATCAGCTCTCTTCTTTTTAACACGGCCTGTTTTGTCATCCTGGCCCTGAGAGCAGAAAGCCCCCTGTAGCCCTTCCTCACAGCTCCCACTGCGGTCCACAAATCCTCCTCCGGAAGGCTGCGAGGAAGTGCTGTGCAGTGAGATCCTGTTGCCCAGAGCTCGAGGAGCCAGTCGAGCTGATTGTGTTAGACAGCTACTGGGAATTAAAGCCCCGCTAGAAAGTCCTTTCCCCAAAATGACAGAATCAAAGGATCACTAGGGATTGGAAGGGACCTCAAAAGATCATCTAGTCCCATCCCCCTGCCACAGCAGGATCACCTGGACCAAGTCACACAGGAACATGTTCGGGGGGGTTTTAAACATCTCCAGAGAAAGAGACTCCACAACCCCCTGGGCAGCCCTTTCCAGGGCTCTGTCACCCTCACTGGGAAGAAGTTCCTTCTCATATTTATGCAGAAACTCCTATGTTCCAGCTCACACCCATTGCCCCTTGTCCTGTCATTAGATGACACCAAGCAGAGCCTGGCTCCATCCTCCTGACAGCAACCCTTCACATATTTATAGACATTAATGAGTTTGCCATGACTAGCTAATCCATAAGGTCTCAAAGAACAAGCACTTCTTATCTAAGAGGGCATCATAACATTCTTCTTGATCTCACACCCAGGTAATCTTGCTCTCACACCCATGAGAAACACCGCATGGTATGGCTTAATGTAAAGCTTTCCTACACTGAGCAGGTTTCTGTGAGTGTTTAGACCCTTCAGGTGTAGACACACAGTGTGGTCTCTGCCTTGCTGAAACTCCACTACAACACCGGCCTCCTGGTGCACAAGGGCTCTTCAAGAGAGGGCTTCTGCTTTAATGAGACACAACACAAGGCAAAGGTGCACGAAATGAGCTCAACATCCGTTCATGTGTGCTGAACCAGGAAACTGGAAGAAAATGAACATAATGACATACATCTGCCTTATAAAAAGCTTTATAGCACACTGGGAGAGTTCAACTTCTGCGTGTAGTAACACTCGAGATGTATTAAAGAATTTTTAAGGAGTTTGTTTTCTTTCTGATGCTTCTCCCACAGGCTGATAACAGCCTCTCCCTATAGGTCACATTTATATCTCATCTGTATTTTTTTTTCTCTCTAGGGCTTCTTTTCTGCCAGCATAAAATATTGCCTAGCACTTCTGTGTCACCCTAGTTGGGTTTAGGCTGCTGCTAACACTGCCTTCAGGGTTTATAAAAATATGCGCAACTCTACTGAGAAAGGTGATGTAATTATGTGGGAGGAAGGCAAGCTGGATGCCACCACAAGATATGAATATTACAGCAGGAGCTAGCACCGTGTGGAAAAGCAACTAGATAGATGTGCAGGACTTACTGCAGAAACTTTTAAAATCAAAGTTTGCCTCTTCCAGAAGAAAAGTAAAACAAACCCCTAGATTTAAAAATCTGAAGTGCAGACATATTCAGCAACAGCCTATGTCCTGAGCAGCAATCTGCCCACCTAAAATTTCATGCGATGCCTAGCCACTTTCTGGCTATCTGCAGTCTGATATTAAAAGTCTCGATATTGAGCCAGAGAAAAGCTTGTAACTTACAGCTCAGTTCATAGTCTCTTCAAGAGAGCAGTCTCATTGCTGTCAAATTACTTGGCACATGCAGCTCTAGTAATCTCCACTCGTCCTATCACTAGATGACACTGAGCAGAGCCTGGCTCCATCCTCCTGACACCCACCCTTCACATATTTATAGACATTAATGAGGTCGTCCCTCAGTCTCCTCCAAGCTAAAGACACCCAGCTCCCTCAGCCTCTCCTCATAAGGGAGGTGCTCCACTTCCCTCATCATCCTCGTTGTCCTACTCTGGGCTCCTTTAGCAGCTCCACATCCCTCTTGAACTGAGGGGCCCAGAACCAGACAAAGTACTCCAGATGTGGTCTCACCAGGGCAGAGTAGAGGGGGAGAAGAACCTCTCTTGATCTGCTAATCACCCCCTTTCTGATCCACCCCAGGATGCTGTTGGCCCTGCTGTGGCAGGGGAATTGGACTAGATGATCTTTTGAGATCCTTTCTAATCCCTAACAATTCTATGATTCTATGGAGCCTTCTCTTCTCCAGGCTGAGCAGCTCTCTCCTTCTCTCTCACATGCCTGTTTCAATGCATGAATATTTAATAAGGGGTTATGAAGTCTCTTCAGTTCATGCTGTTTATTTTAAACAACCACAAAAGCACACCAAAGCATAAAATAACCACTGAGGCATGAGCCGAGTTAACACCAGCTCCCCTAATGAATGGAGGCTGAAGTGACAAGTGAAATGAGCCAACTGGCAAAGCTGTGAGGCTGGTGCTGACGTAAGAGGAGGCACAGCAAAGCTCGTGCGTAACCAGAGCGTTACAGCCCTGACACAACACCGGCTCGTCCCTTTGCTAGTGATGCACTTTCTAGCACCAGCTCTTTAACCCTTGTAAGACCAGAATGTTGCAGCCCCAAAGTTTTCCTTACAACAGAAAACTCCACGTGGATTTTTGTTCAGTGTAGTTCTGTTCTGCTGTTTAACCGAAGGGCTAAAGTATGTTCTAGAAAAAGGACAGTTTTAAAGCAGATTCAGGTAATTAATCCATCCATATTGCGTCATCGGTACGTACTGCATGTGCCTGCAGACAGTGCCTGTCAAGGAGGTGCTCTGGGCTGGATTCCCACCACGTGTCCAAGGCTCTGCACCCGGGCTGGTTCACTGGTGGGGTACAGCAGGCTTCAAGGCCGAGAGTGTTTGCTGGTAGTGCTGAGTGGCCTGGGAGATGGGCTCCAGTGGGTTGAGCAGCACATGAGCTTGGTGCAGAAGGCAATCCTGCCACGAGACAGAGCACAGCAGCACCCAAGGTGACCATTGCTGCCCAGGCAGCATCTGATCACAGACCTGATCATCGGCCAGGCACACATGGTCAGGCACAGGCAGGTTCCACTGAAGCCAGTCCAACCTCTGCACAAAGTCAGGAGTCAACAGATACTGATTAAATCAAGGAGAGGAAGTTAAACTGAGCAAGTGAGCCTGAGTGCTAGGAAGGAAAGGGAAAGGAGAACACAGCACTTGCAGTCAGCAGAGATATAAATGGAAGGACCACAGAAGCAAATCCTGTTGCTGTTAATCCTAGCTGGGTCTCTCTCAACTTCATGAAACTTGTAGGACCTCTTCTGTCATGGTCCTGGGTGTGCTTTGGTAACCAAAAAGGGCAAAACACAACATCATCAGTTCCTATGGAAGTGGTTCATTGGTTTGTATTTCTTGTATTATGTATGTTTTCAGCAGCTTTTACAGAGAGACCTGCGTTTGCCACATTGGATATACTGCAACCTGTTCGTTATGTGGCCATGGCCACCAAGTCCTAGTGTATTAGAAATAACTCCAGCAAACGAACAGTTATGAAACCCCTTCAGTTTTATGAAGATGACATTGTTGAGCTGTTACTCACAACCAAAACCCTAGTCCCTTTCTGCCAAACAGCCAGCTGTAAAATCTCAATTCTCAAATCTACAATTCTGCATTTTTAATTTTACAGAACATTGTCTTATCCAAGAAGCTAAATACATTATTGATGCTATTGCACAAGCTATCTAAAAGAAGATGGGGCTATAACATTCACTTTTAATGTGGTTTAGAAAAATGTTTGTGTGGAAGTGCCTGTAACTTAAATGATCTTAAAAAAACCCAGCCAAGCAAACAAAGTCATCACAGAAATTAACACTGTGCATCCAGACTGCATACAGAAAAGAGGCAAACGCTGGTGTCTTAAATAAATGTGTGTGAGTGGTGTCAGGGAACACACCTTCCTGAAAACACACAGAAACATCAGACATAACCACTCCAAATAACCTCGAGAATATTGTGATTCAGGGCAGGCAATCTTTGCTTTATCTGCTCCCCACCGCTGTCATAGGCAGCAACATAACACCTCCCTGATGAGGAGAAGCTGTGGGACCTGGGTCTGTTTAGCTTGGAGGAGACTGAGAGGTGACCTCCTTAGTGTTTATAAATATGTGAAGGGTGGGTGTCAGGAGGATGGAGCCAGGCTCTGCTCGGTGTCATCCAATGATAAGGACAAGGGGCAATGGGTGTCAGCTGGAGCATAGGAGATTCCACATCAATATGAGAAGGAACTTCTTTCCCGTGAGGGTGACAGAGCACTGGAATGGGCTGCCCAGAGAGGCTGTGGAAGCTCCTTCTCTGGAGATGTTTAAAATCCATCTGGTCATGTTCCTGTCTGACTTGATCTAGGGGACTCTGCTGTGGTAGGGGGCTTGTACTAGATGATCTTTGGAGGTCCCTTCCAATCCCTAATGTTCTGTCATTCTGTGATTTTGCTGTAAACTAATGAGATTTCTTCTCATCTGGATGGATTCATTACTGAGTGTCAGCAAGCCCAGAGCACAGTCCATCTGGGTGTTACATCAGGAGACAAAGGCTTCTCACCTGAATGTGGGAGCATTTGAAGTACTTGAAGGAGGGAGAGAAAACACAATGAAGGTGCAGTTCCCTTTCCCCAGCTTTTTTATGATGTCAATATCTCTCATATTGAGAAGAAAAAATGTATTTTGAATAATGCAAAGCAGGTCACAGAATCACAGATTCATAGAACATTAGCAACTAGAAAGAACTTCAAGAGATCATCAAGTCCAATCCCCCTGCCACAGCAGGATCACCTAGACCAAGTCACACAGGAACACATCCAGGTGGGTTTTAAATGTCTCCAGAGAAGGAGACTCCACCACCCCCCGGGCAGCCTGTTCCAGTGTTTCATCATCCTCACTGTGAAGAAGTTCCTTCTGATATTTGTATAGAGCCTCCTATGTTCCAGCTGACATCCACTGCCCCTCATCCTATCACTAGATGACACTGAGAGGAGATTGACCTCAGGAAACACAGGTCCACTTACAACTCATGCAGAGATGGCTAAAATGATTCCACAACAAATCACCTTCTTTGCAAATAATGCACTTTGTGGGGTCTTATCTGTACCTACATTCACACCAGGGCTACCTTCACCCATCGCAGCTGCTCCTGCTGATGGGTACAACAGTAAAGTCCTGCTGGGACTGGTGGGAGATTAGCGGTTAAGTCAGAGATGCACTATGAGAAAAACAACCAAAACAGAGAAAAAATGAAAAATCACAGACAGAGGAAAAAAGAAGCAGCAGCAGTCAGAGGCTGGTGTTCCATGAGCTGATCAGGATGACCCAAGCCCTGCGGAGGTGCTCAGATAGAGACCTCCTCTGAATGATTTGACCAACTTGGATTGCCTTCCATAATGATCCTAAAGAATGCCCAGTGAGGTCACAGTATTTATTACAGAAGCCTGCTCGTTTCTGAAGTAATTACAGTCCCAACAAACGTGATTCCTTCCAGAACTATCACCCAATTTTGCGACCCAAAAGTGAACCCTGCCTAGTGTCCTGGATTTGCTCATTACTCCTGCAAAACCAGGACACCTAGGAAAGGTCACCGCATCCTTCTCTAACTATCAGCTAATCGAAATCCAGCAAATTAAAGACATTTTCTTACAGCTTGCTTATCCTGCCAGGCTGCAGCACAGTGGCCTGACAACAGCTGCTTGTGACCTCCTGTAGTTCTCTCTGTCCAGCGAGTGCCAGCCAACCGGTTGTCATCTACCTGCAAGTTTGTACAATAAATTCAAGATGGGTTTTTATCACCTCAAAAATCACGTCACATCCCTGGCACTTGCAAAACAACTTTCACCCCATGTCTGCTCTTAGAACAGACAGGCACTTCCTGGAACGCACATGTTCTGTGTATATAACAACACATTAAAAACTAGATGATATCCATAAAGTATTCCCAGTGAGTACCAATAGCATGAGGGATGTCAGAATAAGACCCACTGAGATAAATATCAAATTTAGAAATTAGAATATTTTACAATCAAAGTCAGCTCGGTTACCCTCACCATTAAAAAGTCTTCTCTTATGTTTAAATTTGATCTCCTGTGTTCCTGTTTGTGCCCATCACCCCTTGTCCTATCACTGGGCACCACTGAGAATAAAATGTTATTAAAATTGACATGATTTTGATAAAATTTGAATAAAGTAAAAGTGAACATACCCTGAAATGCTCGGTGGTGGTGTCTGTTAGTGTGACTGATTGGGAAATCCGAAATAAGTGGAGGTGCATGCTGACTGCATGCTGATAGTTGTCTTGAGTTTTGTTTCTGATTCCGTGCCTGTGGCTCCCAGCGAAGCCTTCCCCAGAGGCAGGCACGTTCATTAACAGCAAGCAGTTACACATCTCAAACAGCTTCTGAGACAGATAAAAAGGCTGAGCTCGGTCTGGAGAGGCACATTTCACCAAACTCTCCAGGGCAGAGCGTCCCACTGCTGTGTTTTGCCAGCTGAAGGGCCAGCACAGCTGCCTTTGTCTTGCCCCCTGGGTACCAGTGTTCCTCCCAGTGTTTCAGGGGGGAAATCAAAAAAGGAGCATCAGTCCAAATAATTTTAGGTTTTAAAAGAAAACTCTTATCCAGGACTGACGCTCTGTTAATGAAGATTTTCACTTGTTTGTAGGTCATGTGTGGAAGAGACCTTGAGTCTCAGGCTTCAGAAGCAATCCTTTGGGTCTGGTGGCATCCTGAAGGGCCATGAATAATGATTGAAAAAGCTATTAAGCCTTCAGAGCCACTACCACAGGTACTGAGACATTCAGTGTCTTGGCATAAATGTTTACCTGATGTCACCAGACAGGGCTTTTTCAGAAGAATTCTCCCCTGAAGCATCCTTGGGATTCCCTCTCTGGAAGTTGTGCTGGGAGGTTCACTGTCATCATTCATCTCCCAGGCTGCCCTTTGAATAGTCTGTCCCAGCACAGCTGCTCACAGATGCTGTGATCACAGAATCACAGAACGTTAGGGATGGGAAGGGACCCCAAAAGATCAGCTATGATGTCTCTGTATTCCAAAGAAATGTTGACATTGTCAGCTGATCAGTAAATTTAGAAACTGAGGAGAGATTCCTGGGAGTGCAGTGCAAGATGATGCTAGTTAAAGGCCTGTCCCTCAGCTGTCTGCACATAACAAGTCTTGCAGACTAGAGAGACGTGATGCTCCAGCTGTTATTTCAGCTCAGTGCTACCTGCTCCATAACTGTGTGGCCCCAGTGTGGACCCATCACATGGCACAGGGTCAGGAGCAAAGACATTCCATCCCAGGAAACACAGGATGTTGTGGATCTTTTACAAACACTCAGCACAGTTTCATGTTTGCACAATCTCACCCTGTGTGCTTTAAGGATAAGAGATCCTATTTGGTAATGATGATTTTGTGCTGGAGTAGCCTGTGATCTTCAGTAGGACATGGAGGTTGGAGACAGCACCTGGATGTCTCCATCTGCTACTGATCTCTGTGTGACAGGTGGGTGTCAGGAGGATGGAGCCAGATTCTTCTCAGTGGTATCTAATGATAGGACAAGGGGCAAAGCTGGAACATAGGAGGTTCCTCGTCAATATAAGAAGGAACTTCTTCCCAGTGAGGGTGATGGAGAACTGGAAAGGGCTGCCCAGGATGGTTGTGGAGTCTCCTTCACTGGAGATGTTTAAGACCTGCCTGGATGTGTTCCTGTGTGACTTGGTCTAGGTGATCCTGCTGTGGCAGGGGATTGGACTACAGGATCTTTCGAGGTCCCTTCCAATCCCTAATGTTCTGTGATTCTGTGATTTACAAGCTCTTGTCTAGCCTGGGAATGATTTAGGGTTCATTATGATTGTTCCAGCCCAAGTGGAGGACTGTCTCCTGCCAAGGAAGTACCTGCATGTGTTTATCAAGTTCTTCCTAGATTGCATCTTCAGTGCAGCCACAGCAGCCAGCGTGGCAGAGTCACAGTGTAGGGACATCATTTTGTCTTTCCAGGAACTAGTAACAACCTGATAGACAGGGTGTAGAGACCAGAGCCACTGTAACTGTGAGGAATGTACAAAATATGGCTGTAATTGCATCTGTGCAGCACTGTTATTGCTGAGGCAGTCCTGACACACACAAGACCTTGTTCTGAAGACAGTATTATTAAGCCTGAACTTGTAAGTTACCGTGCAGCAAGGGAACTGTGTTGGGAAACTAATATATAGCTAGCCCACAGTTAATCACAAAGGTTTGAGTAGCTGTGCTTTATATATCTCCTAAAGCCTTCCTCAAGTAAGTGGATATGGACAGAGGCATTTTTAAAGTCAGGAAATTCTAAATTAAAAGAGCCAACTCATTTTCAGGATGGTTTTAGTATTTTATAGCGTGGAAAGACTGGCTTTGTTCAGCGTGGTTCTGAGTGGCATGGGTTGGATGCAGTGGGGTATTTCCCAAGGGACAAGGAGCAGGACTAACAGAGATGCTGACGTCCCACATCTGCACACACCTCACCCTTTTCATACTGACAAGACTCAGCAGCGGGATATGAGATGGAGGACGGTGGCATCCCAGATCCACCACCTTGGTGTTGGGGGTGCTCTCTAGCAGTCTGGCAGCCCTGGTAGGAGGTGGGTTGAGATCCAGAGTTCATCTAGGAAAGAGGAGAACTGTGTGGTGAAGATCTCTTCTTCTTGTTGCTGGAGTGATTAGCTTCGCTTTTCATCAGCCTGCACAAACCTCCTACCTGAAAGGAGATTGTAGAGAGGTGGCTGTTGGTGTCTTCTCACAAGTAACAACTGATATGACGAGAGGCAATGGCCTCAAATTGCACCGGGGGAAGCTCAGGTTGGACATTAGGAAAAGCTTATGGAAAGGGTTATCAGGTCTTGGAACAGGCTGTCCAGGGAGGGGGTTGAATTGCTGTCCCTAGATGTGTTTAAAAGTTGAGTAGATGTGAAGCTTAGGGACAGGGTTTAACAGTGGACTTGGGACAGTTGGGTTAATGGGTGGTCTCAATGGTCTTGAAGGTCTTTTCCAACGTGGATGATTCCATACCTCTTTGAAGTCAAGGAGTAGAACCTGCTTTGCTTCTTTTGTACGTGGAGGTCAATCCACTGAAGCTGCATAACCACATAAGACCAAACCTAAGCACAGCATATTCCCACTCACGTTCTTCTCTCTTTTAATTACTCCTAGGTATCAGTGACACGTCACAGAACTGGCACTTTAAAATTACTCCATCTCTTGATAGTTTTGTTGATGTGCCAGCACCTTTTAGTCATCAGGAAGAGTGACCAGAGATCAGAGAAGTGTGAATCTGGTCTGCAGATGCTGAATGTTGTCTGAAATGCTTCTCTTGCAAAGAGAAAAACAAACATGCAAGGGACTCATAGCTTTCTCTCTTTGAGGTTCCGTCTGCCACAAATGACAGCCAGTCAGCTGTCAGATCATCAAAAGTTAAAGACATCTGGATGGGTCATTATTTGAATTAAAAAATCTGGATAGATCATTTTTTGGGTGGGAAACTGCCTGCACGATGCAGCTCAGAGTGCAGAAAGTGTTTTTTATGGCTGAACAAGGATTCTAAAGGTCATCAGAGTGTCTTTGCTTTGCATTTTGTTTTATGTCTGTGCTTTGAACTGTACCTGTCTTTTCTTACACAGACTGCTTGAGCAGAATTACTGTTCTTTTGTTTGCTGCTATAGAAATGCAGAGGAGGAAGCAAGTGAAGCAGTAACTGCAAATCAGTGCTCTGTCACCCTCACTGGGAGGAAGTTCCTTCTCATATTGATGTGGAACCTCCTGTGTTCCAGCTGACACCCATTGTCCCTTGTCCTATCTTTAGATGCCACTGAGAAGAGCCTGGCTCCATCCTCCTGACACCCACCTGTCACACAGAGATCAGTAGGAGATGGAGATATCCAGGCCCTGTCTCCAACCTCCAGGTCCTACTAAGGTGTTATTTGAACAACAGTCTTGGAAATGAACTCTGGACAGTGCAATTTAAAAAGCACGGTGTCTATCATGAAATAAAGCACTGAATAAAAATTAATTTCAGGGTGATTTTGCTTGATATGGTCTTTCAATTTCAGTTGAGGGTATACAGCACTTTGAGGATTCTCCTCCTTAAGCGGCATTTCTGGATTGAGGACCAATATTCTGGGCTGCTGTGTCATGATGACATGTGGAATCAAACTCCAGCTCACAGAGACAAAGAGCAGGGATGCTTTACTGCAGCGTCAGGCACACGGGGTGCTCTAGCCTCAAGCCTGGGAAAACAACCTTGAAGACCTTTTTATCCACCCAGCTCTGCTGTTTGAAAATTAGTTGTTGTCTTCTCCCCTCTTTAGCTGTGCTTCAAGGCTGGCAACCAGACACTTTGGTTTTACTAACCCCCCCTCCACTCCACAATCTTCTCAGCCAGTCTCATTCCCCTTTCCCCAGTGAAGCAAAACTGTGTTTCACAGCACATCCCTTCACACAATTCTGACTGTGAGTCTCCTTATATCAATGGACTGTTCAGAAGGACAACTGCATAGGAAAAGTCCCCAAAATCACTTCAGCAAACTGCTTTGTAACTGTGAGTGAAGTCACATAGGGAAAAGTGAAATAAAGCTGTAAATCTTCAGGATGTCTGAATAATTTCTTCCAACAACCAAACCAGTACAAAACAATTGTATACAAGAGAGTGGGACAAGAACCAGGATAACACTTCACTCTTCGACTCTAGACATACGTAACGACTATTTCACTGCTGGTAACTTCAAGTTAGGTCCAGAAGGGGTTTTTTACCACCACAATGTGAAATTTAAGTTAACAGATGCAATATTTATAAGTGATAAACATCACCAAGAAGCCCCTGATGTGGAGATGCACTACAAGTAAAAATTGATGAAGCTCAGGGCACAACAGAGAAAGATGGAGTGAGCTCTGCACAAAGCTGAGTAGATTTTCCTGCAGCCATGTCTCAATTTAACCTGACATTTCATTCTTTATGCCTTCTTTTTTCTTTTTTCTAGAGCAAAGCTTTTCTAGGCAAAGAACAAGGTATGGCTTTTTGGTCTATGGAGGGAACATGTAGCTCAAAGACCGAGATGCTGAACACACCTGGTTTAAGAGGAGCCATCAGTGACATTCCAGGCTGGCAAATCTCTACACATGCAATGCCCTGCATTTTCTACATCAGTAACGTGGGCTGATTTTTATCATTCTTTGGATTATATTCTGTATGTGACTTACCAAACCAACAGCATTGAAGACAGTGGCCTTCTTTACCTCTTTACCTGAACAAAGTATTGTTCCGTGATAATTTCTTACTCTTCCATTCTTTTTCCACAGGTCAATCACAATAATTCTGTATTTAAACCTAATTTCAAGATTAGAGACTTGCCTGAAATTCTGTGGTGCATCTTGGATTGATCTTGGTAAGGTACACCCTCAGGAAAAATGGAAAATGAACTGACATACTGTGTCTGAAGGGTAGAAGTTTGTGTGGATGCCTCTGTACATCGCAGTTCAACAAAAGCCTTTGATGAGGGAACGTATCCAAGTTTCAAAAAGGGTGATTTCACCCACTTCAATGAGTCTATTCATGACAATAATCAAACACATACCTCTAAAATTTGGCTCCAGTGAGGACTTTCAGCTGCAAAATAACTATAATGAGTACAATTATGTAAGTGAAGACCCTTTCTCAGTTACGTAAGAGATGAGGTTTCTAGCACTTATCAAAATCAGGAAGAATTGTGAGTACTCCTGTGTACATTTCAGTCTTCACATCTTCATAACATTTCCTGAAACAGTCATTATCCTTCTCTGTTTTGTCTAACCCAGCAGCCCTGTTGTATCTCCTAGCAATTGTAAACTCACTTTAACCACTGAGACATGAAATACTGGAGATACTTTGACTTTGTCCACACAAACACTTTTTATCCCAATAAAATAATAATTTTTTTAATCCACTGAGTCACAACATCTTTGTAAAATTCTCCATTTATTGAACTTGTATTAAAAAAGATGCTTTGCCTCGCCGGGTCTGGTGCCTAAAGGTAGAGATGAGGGCATGTGCTTGAATAAATCCCTGCCTACGAGACCTGAGTTCGGAATGACCTGTCAAATGTTCAGACCCGTAGGCTACTGGACTGAGGATTAATTCAAAGAAAGAAAACCAGGCATCACAACTGGAACTGCTAGCTGTTCATCATAGCTGTATTTCGCCTCTTTTCGGTCCCCAGAATCACTGTGCTTCAATATCCTCCTCTTAATATTGGCAACTGATTCTTCAGAAAATGGCACATGACTCCCCTGCTGAGCTAGCTAAGCAGAAATGCTTAAGGGAAGATGCTTTCAAGAGGTCTGTGACATTCAGTGCTCCCTTTATTGCAGGGATCAGGTATGCTGCACTCCTCATAAGTCCAAATGCCATTATAGATGAAAAAACAGAAAAATCAATCTTTAATCAATGTGCAACAAATACAAACCCAAGGTCTCGTGACAACTTGATTTTCCTCTTAGATCCCCAGAGCATTTCAGTGGGAAATTAAGAACCAAGATGTTTAGCTGGTTCTGATGCTTGTAGTTCTCTTCCAAGCAGCTTTAAGCATCGTTTGCCACCTGGGCTTCACTCTGAAGGTTTATCACCAAAAAGTGTCCCCAGCCTTATCTGGGTTTGTACCTGAGTGTAGAGCCAAGAGCATGACAAAGAGGAGAAAAAGCCTGATGAAAAAGGCTAGAGGAATATCAACCACACAAAGGACACAGCAAATCAGAGTCCTTTATGCTCTATAAACGTAAGATCAGGTCTGAAAGAAAACTGCAGCTGTGGAAGCAAAGGAGGATTAAGTTTCAGCCGTGCTGGAGCTGAGGCAATTACAGACGAAGCTTATCCTGCACAAGTGGGTAAGACCGAGTCTGAAAACAAAGAAAATGAGAAAAAAGAGAAGGAAATTCCTAGAAAGCCTGTAACTATGTCCTCTCAGAGCAACAGATCTGCATCTTTGGTCTGAAGAAATGCCTTTAAGACCTTGAGCTGAAAGAAGTGGAATTCCAGGTTAATTTCTAAGTGCACATCTTGCAGGGATTGAGCTAAAGAAGAGGGCTTTTCTATCTCAGAAGAGGCTAAAAGTTTTAGCCAGAGTTTCTGTGCTGGATGTAAGGTACTGCTGCATAACACGAATAAAACTCAAGCAGTCACCATTCAAAACTGATGTGAAATCCACCTTTATCATCCTTCAGCACTAGAATTTGACAACGCACTCGAAGTGCAGGGAAAACATTCACAGAATCACAGAACATTAGGGATTGGAAGGGACCTCAAAAGATCACCTAGACCACAGCAGGATCACCTAGACCACGTCGCACAGGAACACATCCAGGTGGGATTTAAATGTCTCCAGACAAGGATAGTTCCAGTTTTCCTTGGGAACCCAGCTAAAAACAAACCCTGTAGAAGTTGTAAAATAAACTTTCTCATCATTCATCATCCTTAACTCTTACTGGAGATCAGCTCACGGAGCTGCAGCTGCTGGAGCACATCTCTCTCCTCCTGAGGGCAAAGCCTGCATGATGGCCCCAAACCATTGGGAAACCCCTGCCCCTGTTCACTATTGGACAGCAGACAGATCCTGCATCTCCACAGCTGGGTACTGACAGCTCAGGACAGCTGAAGCACCGCAGAAAGCCTCCAGCACTGGTGCCAGAGGACTCGCCCATCTGTCCCATTGTACGGCGGCATGACAAGTCCAACTGCAGCATTAAGAGAACATTTTCTTTTGACAAAGTATGAAAACTGCATTTACTCAGACATCCTTAATTAGAGCAGCTGCCAGTAAATTAAGTGCTTTGACTAGAAAAATAGAGATCTGCTGTGCCTTTTGCTTTGCTCAGCCCACTTGAACGTGGCCAAAGCATGAGACAACGATATTAATTGAATTCATGTTTCACAGACTCTGATCTATTCAGTGGCTGAGGACTCTCAGCCCTAAATAACAGCTTTATTAATTATTACCCAGAATCCTCTACTTGGAGCCACAGCTGGTTTTTTTCCATTTCACAGGCATTTTTCACAAAGCTACCTAAATTAATAAACTCTAAGCACATCTGACTACAATAGCTGGAAAGCAGTTCAGCTCCTAAGCTGTGTGATTCCCCACACTGCCCATTGAACATGTAAGAGCTACTTGATCAGTCAGCTTTTGTGTCTTAATAAAGTGACTCAAACATTAAATCAGACAGCCTGGATGGGTTTAATGGGGGTGGGCAAGATGTCTGGAGGAGCAGCTACTGTCCATGAGCCAGCAACCTGCCCTTGTGGACAAGAAGGCTGATGGTATCCTGGGATGGATCAGAAGGGGGTTAGCAGATCGAGATAGGTTCTCCTCCTTCTCTACTCAGTTCTGGTGAGAACACATCTGGAATATTGTGTCCCGTTCTGGGTTAGTTCAAGAAGGACACAGAGCTGCTGGAGGGAGTCCAGTGCAGGGCAATGAAGATGACAAAGGGAGTAGAATACCTCCCTTATGAGGAAAGATGAGGGAGCTGGGTTTCTTTAGCTTTGACAAAAAGGAGACTGTTTAAAAATATGTGAAGGGTGGTTGTCAGAAGGATGGAGCCAGGCTCTTCTCAGTGTCATCTAATGATAGGACGGGGGGAAATGGATGTAAGCTGGAACATATGTTCAACATAAATGCGAGAAGGAAGTTCTTCACGGTGAGAGTCATAGAGCACTGGAATGGGCTGCTCAGGGAGGTGGTGGAGTCTCCTTCTCAGGAGATATTTAAAGCCCACCTGGACATGTTCCTGTGTGACTTGATCTAGGTAACCCTGCTGTGGCAGGGGGATTGGACTAGATGATTGAAGTCCCTTCCAATCCCTAATGTACTGTGATTCTGTGATATATCAAACATGTTTTCTAAAGTCACAGCCCATTTAAAAGTTTCATTATATATATATATATATGTATAAAATATATATGTATATACATATGAGCCCCAAAGGATTATTAATTACCAGGAAAATCAGGTTTTAAGGTCGGGATACACAGTTCTCTTGATGAATATGAATGCTTCTGATTAACGTGAACAATGACTGTAACAAGCCAAACCCAAGACTTTACCTTGAAGTGTAGGATTCACTGGCTACTTAACAGCAATAACTGTGACTGCAATTAATTTGTCACTGAAGTGTAATTCTGCATCTACTGATATATTTAACAGATTTAGCTCCGCAATCCCAAAATTACTGCACTAGGGAAACATGTTTAATATGTTTGGAATCCATCGTTATGAACTGGATGGAAACATTATTCCTTGATAAACCAGACACAGTCATATCTAAAGATGACATTAAAAATTATACCAGTGCAGTACCTCGTGTCTCCTACTGACAATTAATTAAATGCCAACTCTCATGAAAAAGCATGAGTGCAGAGTACAAATCAAAAGGATATTTTAAAACACTCTTTTTAGATGCCATATCAACATCTAAGCCAGAGTTTACCTTCTCTAAAGCTTTCATGATGCTTCAGAAAGACCTGACTCCCTATAAAAATGATCTATAGGCTTAATTGCTGTTTGTAGCAACAACTCTCTTCACAATCCTGCTGATATCTGAAACCTCCTCGAAAAGTCCATATTCCAAAGAAATCTATAAGTAAAATAAAAGACTTTAAGAAACTTAGAAGACCTTTCTGTTGTTGCTTCGTTCTAGCACATCTGTTTGCTGCTTGTTGCTTGTTCAAGCACAAACCAGCCTAAAGTAGGGCTCTTGTGTTGTTATGATGATTGTAAAATAACCAGCACATTTTAACACAAGATATTAAGTCTTGGCCACGAAGCAGGGTTTTCCCCTGATCCTACACACATCTAATTTGAAGTGATGAGAAATTTTTCACCCACTCAGGCAAAAGTGATGGAAGGCTCCAGAAAAGTCCCATTACAGCAGCAGTGGAGATGTCAAAAGTGATAGAACTAATAACTACTGAAAGACAAGTAAGTGAAGCAGAAAAAAACACAGCAAAAAAGATTTAAATGGCAGGTAAAGGAAAAACATTAATGTCATACATGCACTATAATTTGCTTAGACCCTAAGTTGTTTGTTTGGTTTTTCTTTAAATCAAACTTTTCCACAAGAAAAGTGTACTTTTAGCAACTGTATTGATGCTGCTTTTTGTTAGATAGTTCAAGGTTTCAATAGCTACCCAGTTTCATATCTTTTTCCTTCTAGCTTCACCAGGTACTAGAATATATTTAATATTCTGTACGAATACTCTCTTTTTTTATTGAATATATTCCTCTGTCTAAGTGACAGCCTCAATCATACCAGACAAAAACTGAGTGAAGTTTGCATTAATGGAATACACTAAACATACCACTGTCTTCATTCATTGAGGAGGTATTTGCATAATTGCCCTCAATTAGAGACATCTAATTTCAAATGATTTACTAAAAGTTTAAAAAGACTTTTTATTCTCATTTGTATCTTGTCTGATTCATGACAAATGCTTTATTGTGTGTCACACAGGACTTCTCTCTTCCTTGTCAAGATATTCAGTTGATAGCAGCTTTTCTACCTGAGATGTTTGGGGTGGGGGGTGAGCTATACTGTGGTACAGTGATCCAGGTACTCCAAAGGCAGAAAGGAGAAATCTTCTCCTTTCTGTGAACTTTCAAAGGTCTTTAAAGCCTTCTGCAAAGGTGCTATAAGCAAACACATGAAGTCCTAAATGGTGTTCATTTTGGATACCTCTTCAGACTTGTGTGTGTCCTTCTCAGCCAAGATCTAGGTTTGATGCACACCTGTGGATAAAAAGAGATACAGATGCAAAGGGTGGAGGACAACTATGAAGATTTGGAAATATTTCAATGATTTTTCATTATCACAGAATCACAGAACATGAGGGATTGGAGGGGACCTGAAAAGATCATCTAGCCCAGTCCCCCTGCCAGAGCATGACCACCTGGACCAAGTCACACAGGAACATATCCAGGTGGGTTTTAAACATTTCTGGAGAGGGACTCTCAGTTATAATCTCTGGTCTTTTAACTGGACATGAATGAAACAAGTTTAGAGAGGAACCACATCCAATCCCTTCATTGACAGGAGCATTGAAAATCCACACACGAATCAAGTGCTACTCACATGCTGCTGGGCTACCCAATAATCTTCATGGAGTTGGAGGTGGTGACACCTGCCCCCTGGGATACCTTCGGTCTTCGGGGCTGGCAGCATGTGGGATCGTACCCCAGAGCTCCTCAAAGGCACTGTATCTGCAACTGAGTGTAGGCAACAGGGTCACAGCCTTCAGCACAGATTTTTCTGTCACATCCTATGATCCAGTCAAAAATCCTTTCACCTGATTAGAAGCCCGTGGCTCAGATACCACACTTGGGGCATGTTAACAACGCAGCTGTAATTATACTCTGTATCAGACCAGATTAAATGTAGGGAAGAAAACAGTTTCTCTGTGCATTCTTTATGTTTGCAAAGTATAATGAAGTGTTAAGAGAAAGAAGGCAAAAATCTGTCAAAGGCTTTTTCCACAAAAATGCCTCTTTTCTTTTGTTCCCAGGAGAAAATAGACATCATGATGCTAGAGGCAGGTGAAGGACAAATCAGGGAATGGTCTTGAATAGTCTCAGAATGAGTGCAGGAAAAGGAAGGTTCTGAGCAAGGCAATGGCACACAGTTGCCACACTTTGGGGAGAAGTTCATGCTGGTCTTTCAAGCTTTGCTCCTTTTACACCTCTCTTTACTGAACACGGCTCATCAAGGTCAAGAACATAGTGTTTGTCTACTCCTTGTAGTCCCCCTGTTAATTAGTGGAAATGGAGAAGATCTGCTGGCTATTACTTTCCAGAAATACTTTGGTAAATTTGGAATCAATTCATTCTTTTCTGAATGTTGTCATTTTCCCCCTAATAGACAGATAAACAAACACACACAAAAACCAACCCTACTGCGCAACATGACCTGCAGATTGGGCACCAAACTCCACTGATCTGCAGCATAAATAAAGCAATATGTTGGGTTTTAAATTAGGACAACTTGATAAATTAAATATCAGGTCCTTTGACAAAATTTTACTGTCTTTTTCTCCAATGCACAGAGCACTGTCACACTGATGATTGTTGCATGATCTCTGCAAGCAGAGCTGGAACTTAGCTGTGCTCCAGCATCAGCTCAGCTCTCAGATGTTATGAAGTATCCTCAAGAAGGAGTTTCATGATGCAAAGAACAGATTAATCAGATTTTCATAATTACATGTCAATTATGGTTTACTTCCTGGTTTTTTTGCTATTTGTTTCGTTCTAAACCACTCATCATTTACCATTTAGGATGGATTCAGAATGTGACTTAAAGTTGTTCATTTAAATAACAAGTTTTCCTTTTAAGTGATTAACTAATGCTTTTTTTAAATTGTAATTGAGGTTCCTACTTGAAAGGAAACATGAACCATCAAGACCATTTTACCTTCCCTACCAGGAACGAGAGACCTTGGTTGCCCGATCCCTGCCTCCAAAGTAATCTGGCTGAGCAAAGTGGAAAGAGTAGTCAACAATGCAAGAAAAGACATTTCCATACCTTCCACACACTGACGTTTAGGTGTTACAACTCCATCAGAGTGTTTGATCAGAACACAATTTACATCTCACTTGAGAATCAGAGGCTGATAGCGACTGCATTAGTAGCTGGATATTCCATCTGAAACTAGCTGTCAGTGCATCATTTTCTTGAGAAATTTGTAGGCTCTAGAGTCACAAAGTCTGCTCACTGACTCCAAAACTGCTTAAACAATTGACAGGAGATGTCATTGTCCAGAGCTTTTCTTCTAAGATCTTTGAGACAAGACACTTCTCAGTGTCACCTAATGATAGGACGAGGGGCAATGGGTGTAAGCTGGAACAGCGGAGGTCCCGCATCAATATGAGAAGGAGCTTCTTCCCAGTGAGGGTGACAGAGCACTGGAACAGGCTGCCCAGGGGGGTTGTGGAGACTCCTTCCCTGGAGGTATTTAAAACTCACCTGGACATGTTCCTGTGTGACTTGATCTAGGTGATCCTGTGTGTCAGGGGGATTGGACTAGATGGTTTTTCAAGGTCCCTTCCAATCCCTAATGTCCTATGATTCTGTGATAATGAAAACACTCATAAATTATGAGGAAAAGTCAGTGGTTGGTGATTTTTTCTGTGTTTTCCTGCAGCTTAGAATCACTTTGTTTCTGACAGGTTGGTGAAGGCACAAGTGGCAGAAGAACAGGAAGAAGTTGCTCATCCCTTGCTCATAAATAAAAAATGTCTTCACCAGCCTCATTGTTTCTGCCCACGCAAGTAACACCCCTTGCAAAATAAGGTCACAGGGACTAACTAGTCTTTCATTGGTTTGGACAGACAACCTAAAATGGACCCACTCAAACACTAACACAGTCTGATTCTACCTTTATCTAAGCTTCTTTCTAGACAAGTAGGTGCTGAAAGGAGAGGAAATGGATGCTGGTGAGGCTGCAGAACAAAATGCCAGCATGTTGGGTGGAATCATCCCTTGGAGAAATCTCGAGGCATTTTCATTCAAGATTGCTGCGGTGGGTTTATCATCAAGACAGGTTCATCCAGTGACAAGAAATAAACATGCAGAATGACCTTTTTTTAATATGATTTTTCTTCTTTTCAAGATGCCACATAACCTGAGTAGGCTGTCTCAAAACCTGCTGGGCTGGCAGTCAGAGCGTGGTAGCCATCAAGGCATGGAGCAGTCCAAGAGTGCGAGCCCTGCCTTCAGGTGGTCCAGGCGGTACATCATGCTCATCTGGAGCAACCCTCAGATGAACTCTGTCATCTTCTTTAATTCAATTTCTTGCCTTGTTTCAGCAAGACATCTAAGATTAAACCGACACATATATGATGTGGAACCAGGACACTGTAGATAAACAAGGAGAGATCAAAGTGGCACAGAATTACAGAACCACAGAACATTAGGGATTGGAAGGGACCTCGAAAGACCATCTAGTCCAATCCCCCTGCCACAGCAGGATCACCTAGACCAAGTCACACAGGAACATGGCCAGGTGGGTATTAACATCTCCGGAGAAGGAGACTCAAGTGTTGACACAACCTGTCAACTTCCACGGGATCAGTAAATGAACAAGGACTCTGCTCTGGCCTGACTAACTGTAGGAGTTACTGCACTGAATATCTCATCACTCAGACTTGCCTTAGGACTGACCTGCTGTGGGTTTAGGTAGCACACGTACAGTTGGTATTGTAATAATTTTCTGAGATCAGGTAAATTCGATATCATTTTTGTGATCAGATCAGATTGTAGTCTGGCCAAAACTTTGCTACTGGTGGTGAACATCAGGGTGCCACACTAACCACCACATCATCAGTCTGCTTGTATTTGACTCTCGTCCATGGGTATGAAGATACGCTCTTTTAAGTTGAATGTGATCCTCATTTGTGCATATGTTCAGGGAAATATTTGTCTGTCTGTAGCTGGGGCTTTACGTTTAAATATTTTGTCAGCTTACACCCAGATGAAGAAGCTTTTCCTTTTCTTTTTAAAAGCTAATTCTGTCTAATTCTCCCAAAAGCACTGAAATCATGCTGTTGTTTCTCAAAATATTCCTGGCTGTCTAGTAATCGAAGAAGAAGGCAGTGTGCACACAGCCCAGAATATTTTCCAGTGCAGTAGAGACTTCCAGTAGTAAAGATTCTTTGCCTTAGGATGCTCCAGCAGTATCACAGGTTTTCAACCTTGATATGGCACTTGAGGACCAGCGTGTGCTGGACTCCAGAAACTGTTGCTGCATGTGCAAGAACTAGAGGTATAAGGACAGTAATTCTAAGTTGAAAGGGAATCACATTTGCTATTAGAGAACAGCCTCCTGACCCACTGCAGGTAAAATGTTCCTCCCATTTGATCATCAGTCTCCAGAAGAGGCTAAATAAAAGCTTGTTTTGAAATTAGGATTGACCCACAAGACCACCTGATGTTCCTATGGCTACCACTGAAACTCGAACATCAAGCATTCTCTCTTGTTACTTTTGCTGCAGCCATGAACAGCACTGACAAGAAATAACTGCAGAAACTTAGGAAAATTAATTTGCCTAATATCCAACAGACTTATTACTCTGAAGATTTTCCATGTGAGATCTGGCAGTAGATTGACAACCCAGCATTATGTCACCGAATACTACAGCACTGACAGAAAGAGAAATGGAATGATAACACTTAATGAATCATTCGCTTCGCAGATGTCGACGCCTCTTCCTGCCTATCAGACCGAAAGAAAACATCACAGTTACATCGAAGGTGCAAGTGATGGCATCTTGCTTGACACTAGAGTAGAACTGCAAAACATGGCAAAGACTGCCGAGGACAAGTTCTTGCATTTCCCAGTTCCCAGTCTAAGTTACTGCCTTGTACACACAGGAACCAGTCTCAAGTCAGCGTTTATACCACCCAGCTACCTGAGCAGTACATAAAGCCCCACCTGCTCCTCCAAGCAGGTCTTATTTTGGTGCCCTGGTTTGAACAGAGGCTTGTCCTGCTGAAGTTTGTGTATCTCCAAGGACAGCTAAGCCCAGCAGAATCGTACCCTAGTGCAGTTCATTGCATTGACAAACCTGGGCGTTTCACTTTCAGACATTTTAAAATCCACAAACACCTTCAAACTCAAGTAAAAATGGGAGATACAATTAAAGAAAGGTGCATGGCTTGCACAAATCACAGATAAAGTGCTTCACAGCTCAGGAAGGTGTTGCCATGTTAGTGGCATTTTTCATTCCTGTGCCAGCAGGACGAACTGCACCAACACCAGTTTCATTTCATTCATCCAGATCTTGCTTTCGGATACCATCACAGCTGGGCAAGGGTGAAACTTCACTTCTTCGTGGTGAGGGTGACAGAGCACTGGAAGGGGCTGCACAGGGGGTTGTGGAGTCTCCGTCTATGGAGACGTTTAAAACCCACCTGGACATGTTCCTGTGTGACTTGGTCTAGGTGATCCTGCTGTGGCAGGGGGATTGGTCTCTGGATGATCTTTTGAGGTCCTTTCCAGTCCCTAATGTTCTGTGATTCTGTGATTCCACATTTCTCTGTGTGTGAGAGAGAAAACAAGAAGGAATGTGCCAATCATCTGCAGTTTTCACATTTCTAGAGAATGAAGAGCTTGGTGCTTATGAGACGAAACTTTCCGAATATTCAGAAACTCTTCAGCTGGCAGATTAATTACAAATGGGAAGCTGTGTGAGTCACCAGGGTCAAGCTGACAGGGAACATCTGCACGGAGAAGGGTCCACAGAAAATGCCACTGAAACAGATTTACCTGGGGAACATGCCAAGTCTGAAATGCTATCTTTTTTCTCAGAGAAAATTTCTGACTGGCTCAAATTACCATAACTGATTGTTAGTACTTGTGTTTCTTCTTTACAAGCGAGAGTTATTAAAGGCCCATCTGGAACATCTGGCTTAGAATTTGTGAAGGGTCAAAGAAATTGTTTATTTAGAAGAGCTGGTCTTTTTCTACATTTTAAAATATATTTTCTTTTCTGATGGAAATTTTTGCACCAGTACACAGAATCACAGAAAATTAGGGATTGGAAGGGACCCTGAAAGATCATCTAGTCCAGTCCCCCTGCCACAGCAGGATCACCTAGACCAAGTCACACAGGAACACATCCAGGTGGGTTTTAAACATCTCCAGAGAAGAAGACTCCACAACCTCCCTGCCATATTCTAACATGTGATCTGCATTTGCTGAGAGGTTTGGGTTTGTGTTGGACATGTTTGCATGAAATATTTCACAAAATCACAGAATCACATTTCATGGCATCGTAAGAGATTTAATCCATTTTAGTGGAAGACTCTCCTCATTTGGTCAAAATTCTGTTTCACGTGATAAAGTAGGGACTGTACGAGGAGCTCTTTTGTCCTCATTTGGTTTTGTTTATAATTTGGTTGTTTCACTTCTTTTGGATGCACTATGAATGTGATGAGATGCAAAGAATAACATCACTGGTCTTTAGAGTTTTGCTGTGTCCTATTGCCATTATTATGTTGATTCCGATATCAGGGTAGTTGAGTATCACGAGTATTTCAGACACAGTTTGGGTGATGGCGATTACTGATCTCGCAGGTGTAATCAGTGATGGTGTTAGGCAGGTCAGGTTAGCAGCCTAGCAGGGAATTCCTAGGCTTTTAGATGTTAGTTCCTGTCATCTTTTTTTTCCTGAATATTCATTCGGTTAGTAGGTGATAAATCAATAGCAGACTGCAATTAATCATATTTATTTAGCTCCCTCCTGTAGTTCTAATAAAGTCCTTACCTGTAACACAGCCAACACCTATGTTTTGTAGTAAGTACTACATAGTCTTACAACATATGATTGTACCCAAGTGTTAATCTTGAAAGCAATAACTAATTTTAAATGGTGTAAGCAAATAGTGAAATATATGCATGATGATAGAATCCTAGAATCATTAGGGATTGGAAGGGACCTCAAAAGATCATCTAGTCCAATCCCCCTGCCACAGCAGGATCACCCAGACCAAGTCACACAAGAACACATGATAGCCTTTGTGCTGATGATAATGTGCCTGAAACAGAGCTGTGCACAACCCTATTCTGATAAACAAGAAGAGAAAGTTAATTGCCTCCACGGCTAATGCTCATTAAACAGAGATAAAATAGATGTATTCAGATGAATGCAGATGCATTCTCTAACAGCTTCTGCTGCACAGACTGTCTTCACCTACTTTACAACTTTTCTTCTGCAACCTATTACTGACTTGGCAGAATAAACAAAGGAATTAGAGGGATCCAACTACCTGTAATTGTAGCAAAGAGCAGAGATTCCACAACAGACTTTTTCACTAAGGACTTTTGCACTGGTTTTGATATGTTTTAGCCTTCCCTGTAGGTAGGGGACCTTTACAGGGACCTTTCACTCCCCAGCCACCCCTCAGTGGTGCACAGGGAATGAACCCTGCTGACACATATACAAAGATCCTGCTGCATCAGGGGGATTGGACTAGATGATCTTTCCAATCCCTAATGTTCTATGATTCTATTATTCTATGATTCTGGTGAGCATGTATGGGAATTAACAGTGTTAATCTCAGCTATCTCACACATCTCCAAGAGAGGTGCTCATCTGAAACCTCTGTGCATTTTCCAAGTTCCCCTCTGTGGAAGGAATGGATGCTCCTGGCTATGGTTGTACTGCCAAGCGTGTACTCCCTGTCCCTGTGAGATATGGGTGCTGCTCTGCTCTGCCAGCTGAACTGCTTGGGAGGATGATCTGTGACTTGTCTTAGTTAAAATAAGCTGCTTAGGCTTAAGCTCTTTCAACAGAGGACCTTTATCACTGCATATTTTAAACAAACAGTTTTGCTCCGGTGTGAGGATTTACTGTGAGGATCAGGTTAATTAGTAGCTGCCGATGGAGAGCATTTAAAGGCACCAAAGAGCCTGTCCTGCTTATTCAGTCCTGGACAGGAATTTGCAAGAGCTGTCAGAAAAGGCCTCCAGCAAACACCACATCTGATCCCTAATGTCTTTCCTTTTAGAGGTTCTGGATGCAACATTAACGAGGTGCAGAGCTCCACCTCTCCAGTCTCTGCTACCCCCTTCGCTCTGACTCCACCACCCACGTTTTGCAGATTTGCCTCACACCCAGTTAATGCTGTGAAAACACATCCAACTAAGACCTTAAGTCACTCAGGACACCCCGTGCTACCAAGCAGCCCATCTCAGTGCTGGGGAACAATGGGTGTGATGGAGGAAGCAGAAGCAAGTTCCCAGGATGTTCTTCTACAAAACACAAAATCAGTGCTTTCCATTAGTGTTTTAATTAAATCAAAGTGGAATTTGCTAAATAAAGAAATACATTAGAATATTTTTCAGTGACATCTATTTGCCCATTACTTGCTCTTGTCTTGCTCTTCTGTTCTTCTGCACTCCTGCTTCCACAGTTTAAAGAGGCCACGCGGAGATGATTGCACGTGTTAGTCTGTCAAGGCCAAGGAACTTTATGTGGGGATGACAGATTTGGTCACAGTTAGCTTTCTGATCAGACAAGAGTCTGTAACACTGGACTTATTAATTTCATTGGAAAGCGCTTTTATTCTAAGAGATGGGGTTTTCTTTCATTAAACTGCACTTTTCAAATAGCTCCTATAATACTCTCCAACAATCAGTTGTAATTGGACTGTAAATAAATTATTTAAGAGTCTGTGAAAGCTTTCTCAGTGGAAGTTTACCTACTCAAATACAGAGGAGTCTTTGCACAGCGATGAGGTGAATGAAGTTAATGAAAGAGACACAGCAGTGTCAAGATTAGAGTGACGATGCTTCCTCAGAGATGTCAGGAATAGAATCATAGAATCATTCAGGTTGGGAAAGACCCTTGGGATCATCAAGTCCAACCATCAATACAGCCCTTCTGCAAATGTCAAACCTTCCAGAAGACACAGATCCTCCCAAGGTGATAGACTGCTGGTATAAGCCACAACTTCAGACTTCTTTTTTTCAGAGGGAACCTCAGTTTTTTTCCTTAGAAGATCACAACCACAGGTATCAATCTGGACTAAAAGGGAGTAAGTCCTGACCTCAGAGATCATTCTAATGCTGAAATCAAATTATCCAAGACATGTCAATTCCTGCAATGGAGCAAGTCAGGGAAAAATGCAGTTTGGGTAAGGTGTGTGTGAGAATGAACCATGACTCATCAGGATTTCCATCTCAGGAGACATGCTGAACTAGCTAACATAAATCTTGCATTGCTAGCATGGATCAACTACACTGACCAAGAAAGCAGAGGTATTTATAATATTTTCAATGTTTGGCCAAATTGTTTCTGTTAATTACAGAAAAATTTTTTTCCACATGGAAATAATTAGGACTAGTCTCATTTTCTTATGATGGACACTAATAATTTCTTTATGACTTAATAGTAAGCAAAAAAAAGAGGTAAATGTTGTCCTAGGAAGGACAATTAACTCACCCACGTTCACTAAATCTAATGTCTCTTACTCTTTCTGCTTCATAGCCCACAGCTGGAAACGCAGCAGCTCTGGACCCAGCCTTGTGTAATTGTTTCTTCCATTTTTCTCAGAAGCCCATGCAGAAGACAAGTTGATTTGCTTCACAAGAGAAAAATGTGCTCCATGTACAAGTAATTTTACAAAGTACGAGCTGCAGATGCTTGTTTACACGAAGCTGTTGCTGGAGCTCAAGCAATTACAAGAAAGCAAAACGGGAAGGATCGGAGGCATTCAATAAGCCAGACCACAGCCCTTAGGGCATTTTGGATTAGCTTTTTGCATCCACCCGGGAGTTCTCTTGTGTTCCATCACTTGTGATTGGTATTGTAGGTGCTAATGAAATGTGCTTTTCTTTAATGCTTTCATATGTCAGCAGAGTGTTTCGCTGGATGCTGCTGTTGCGCCTGGATTGGGTGCATCTGCCCTGAGTTCTGCCTGGGAGCATGAAACCCCTGTGAAAACTGGACCATTTTGACTCATCTTCCCAATGACACCAGCAAGAAGATTGGCAGCTCCCAGAAGAAGAGATGCAGGAACAGGACACCTTTGTACTACACTGACAAAGTTGTAGCTCACGTGAGTGAGACCCTGTCTCTAGGTTGTACTAGTTGAATGAAAACTTTGCAGCTAAACTACTCTCCTAAATGAAATTGATTTTCTAAATCACAGATGCTAAGAGAATAGAATTTTGGTGGGTTTGATATGATCTTATGGTAGGCCATTTATTGGTAAAATACTCTTCTGTCCTCGAAGGGTACAAAATATTGGAGAATATTTCCCTTTCTTGATTAGGAAGGTGTCTGACAGTGATGTCACAGATTACAAAATTACACCTGCCAACAAAATTAAGCAATCTTCCAGCATCCAAAATATCTGCAACCCCTCATGTTCCACAAAAGTTACTTGTGGGCTTCCATGACACCTGAAAACTTATGTGTTACAAGATACTGTCTTCAAAACCCTCAGTTGCCAGAACATTTCTATACCCAGCCAGGGTAAGGTGCTCTTAAAGTCTTTGATTATTTAAAGCTCTTTTTGGAAAGTCAAGAACAAGACCAGACCAAGTGCTTAGACCTACTCATGATTCACAGCAACCTCCAGAAATCAACCAGCAAACTTATGAGCTTTGGTTTTGTAGAGAAGGAGAGACTATCAGTCAGCAAAAGATATGGATGAGCTCTGCTGAACTGCTGGTCTCGGATCACAGAGTCAGCAGAAGGTATGGGGTAGAGGAGAACAAGAGGAGCAACGGTGACGATCAAAAACCGTCTCTATCAATAGAGGCCAGCCTCACAGTAGAAGGTAAGAAAGTCCAGTGTATGTGCATATTTGGGTGGTTGGTTGATTGCACCAGTGGTTGTATGTCTTTAGTGACACAGTAGGTCAGCAGGTTCTGAGGGAAACATCTTCTGAGGGAGATATGCTCTTCTTAGATCATAGAATCATTATGGTTGGAAAGGACCTCCAGGATCATCAAGTCCAGCCCTCATCCCAACATCTCCCTAACCCCTAGACCATGGACTCAAGTGCCATATCTATAAATTTTTAAAATACCTCCATGGATGGAGACTCCACCACCTCTCTGCACAGCCTGTTCCAGGGGCCAACCACTCTCTCAGTAAAGAACTTCTTCCTAAGATCCAACCTAAACCTCTCCTGATGAGACTTGAGGCCATTTCCCCTCATCCTATCATTAGTAATTTGGGAGAAGAGACCAGCTCTAGCTGCAACCTCCTTTCAGGCATTTGTAGACAGCAATAAGGTCTTCTCTCAGCCTCTTCTTCTCTAGACTAAATAACCCCAGTTCTCTCAGCCACTCTTCATAGGGTCTATTTTCCAGACCTCTCACCAGCCTCGTTGTTCTCTGGACCTTGACCTGGAATACATCTAGAAGGGTCTTAAACATCTCCAGTGAAGGAGACTCCGCAGCCTCCCTGGGCAGCCCGTTCCAGTGATCTGTAACCCTCACGGGGAAGAAGTTCCTTCTCATATTGATGTGGATCATCTTATGCTCCAGCTTACAACCATTGCCCCTCACCCTATCACTAGATGACACTGAGAAGAGCCTGGGTCCACCCTCCTGACACCCACCATTCACATATTTATAAACATTAACAAGGTCACCCCTCAGTCTTCTTTTCTCCAAGCTCAAGTGACCCAGCTCCCTCAGCCTCTCCTCATCAGGGAGGTGCTGCACTTCCTTCATCATCCTCGTTGCCCTATGCTGGACTCCCTCCAGCAGCTCCACATCCCTCTTGAACTGAGGGGCCCAGATATTTACTCTCTGTCACAACCAAATGTACCACCTAGAGACTGCATAAACACACACGTAGTGGAGCGACTAGAACGGTTGTTTCAAGGCAGGATTGGACATGGCACTTGGTGCCATGGTCTAGCCTTGAGCTCTGTGGTAACAGGTTGGACTTGATGATCTATGAGGTCTCTTCCGACCTTGGTAATACTGTGATACTGTGAACTGAGCAAGTGATTCTCAAGAGAATTTATTAGTAGGCTGCAGTATATCAGTTTATCAGGTGTTTTGCCTTTGAAGTTAAATGCTGACTGCAATTCCACTTTCAGATTCCTACAATTATCCATGGATTATTGTCATTATTCCACTGAATCGTCAAAGGAAAACAACTTTGATTGATTTCCACAGAAGTGAGTTTTGTCAAAGATGAGAAGTGCCATTGTTTTGCATCGCACCAAGGGTGTTAACAAATGCAGGGGTAATTATGTTCTAGCACAGGAGGCCTTTTGTGTGCAAAGAATGGCCTTTCACCAGTAATGCACAGGGAGCTAAATACATAAGAGCAGTCAGACAGCCACAGATTAGGAGAAGGCTGAGGTTCTCAACAACTTTTTCCTCAGTCTTGACTGGTAAAGTCTCTCCCAACTCCTGTCAAGTTAAAAAAATCACAAGGTGAGGTGAGGGTGGCGGATCCCTCCTAGTCTATGTGAAAATCAGGTTCATGACCTCTTGAGGAAGCTGAAGGTCCCATAAGTCTATGGAACCTGATGAGATACATTGCAGAGTCCTAAAAGGACTGACTGATGTAGTCGCCAAGCCAGTCTCCATGATATTTGAAGGGTCCTGGCAACCAGGTGAAGTCCCTAGTGACTGGAAGAAGGGACACTTTGCACCCATTCTTTAAAGGGGTGAAAAGGAAGATCCTGGGAACTACTGACCTGTCAGCCTCACCTCTGCATCTGGGAAGATCATGGAGCAGATTCTCCTGGACTGTCTGATAAGGCATATGGAGGTGATCAGACAGACAGCCTGGCTGCACTAAGGGAGGATCCTGCTGGATAGCCAAATACAGAGGGTAGTAGTCAATGGCTTAAAGTCCAAGAGGAGACCTGTGACAAGTGGTGTCCCTCAAGGGTCTATACTGGGACCTGACTATTTAATACTTTTGTCAGAGATATAGATAGTGGGATCAAGTTTACCATCAGTGAGTTTGCAGATGACACCAAGATGAGCAGTGCTGTCAACAAGCGGGGGGTGATGGGATGTCATCCAGAAGGACCTGGACAAGCTGGAAAGGTAGGCCCGGGTGAACCTCATGAGGTTCAACAAAACCAGGTGCAGTGTCCTGCACCTGGGCCAGGACAATCCTCACGGTCAGGCTGGGAGAGGAGGTGGCAGAAAGCAACCCTGAAGAAAAGGACTTGGGGGTGCTGGTGGATGAGAATCTGGACATGAGCAGCAGGTTTGTGCTTGCAGCCCAGAAAGCCAGTCGCATCCTGGGCTGCATCAAAAGAAGTGTTGCCAGCAGATCAAGAGAGAGGTGATTGCGCCCATGTATTCTGCCCTGGTGAGACCTCACCTGGAGTCCTGCTGCAAGCTCTGGAGCCCTCAATACAGGAAGGACATGGAGCTCTGGAGTAGGTCCAGAGAAGGCCAAGAAAATGATCAGGGGGCTGGAACACCTTTCATATGAAGAAAGGCTGTAGGAGCTGGCATTGTTCAGCTTGCAGAAGAGAAGGCTCTGGTACCTTCCAGTACCTAAAAGGGGCCTACAAGAAGGCTGGAGAGGGACTGATTATGAAGGCCTGTAGTGATAGGATGATGGGCTGTGGTTTCACATTAGAGAAGTTGTTAGGAAGAAGTTCTTTAGCAGGAGGGTGGTTGAACACTGGAACAGGTTTCCCAGGGAGGTGGTTGAGGCCCCATCCTTGGAGAAAGTCAGGATGAGGCTGGACAAGGCTCTGGACAACCTGATCTAGCTGAGGATGCCCCTGCTCATTTCAGTGGTGTTGGACTAGATGACCTCTGGAGGTCACTTCCAACCTGGGGGATTCTATGATACATCATCTCTTCTTATAGGATTCGTCTGTATTTCAATTTCTGTGCTGCAATGAAAGTTCACTCCCCCAGAACCCAGCTCAAAACTTTCTGCTAAAGACAGCACTGAACCAGGTGAAAATTGCAAAGTGGATAAATTGGCTGCAGAGGCATCAAAGAGAACATGAATTTTGCAAAGCTGAGTAGGGGCTAGATAAAAGGGAGAAGCATCATTGCACTGCAACCCTCTGTTCTCTCTAATAATTGTCATTGCCTGAGAAGTGCCCTGTATTACGCAACCCCTCTTAACATGGGGGTATTCTCTGCATAATTATACAATAATTAAAGCACAACAAGGACTATCAAATTCTGCACAGACTTTTTTCAACAGTTTCTGTGAAAAGCATGATAATGAATTCTGAGCAAAAAGCAGAGAACATCTGTTCTGCATTTTCTAATAATAATTTCTTTCTGAAATTCAGGAATTATTGAACCAGCCTATCAGACCAGTTTGGAACCAGGACAGCACTAAAACTTCTGATGTTATAAACCAGTGAAGACTTAAACCCATGTTGGGAAGGCCAATGGAATCCTGGAGTAGATCAGAAGGGAAGTGGTTAGCAGATCGAGATAGGTTCTCCTCTCCATTTACTCTGCCCTGGTGAAACCACATCTGGAATATTGTGTCCAGTCCTGGGCCCTTCAGTTCAAGAAGGACACAGAGCTGTTGGAGAGAGTCCAGCACAGAGCCTCAAAGATGATGAAGGGAGTAGAACACCTCCCTTATGAGGAAAGGCTGAGGGAGCTGGGTCTCTTTAGCTTAGTGAAACAAAGACTGAGGGCTGACTTTGTTAATGTTCATAAATATCTGAAGGATGGGTGTCAGGAGGATGGAGCCAGGCTCTGCTCAGTGTCATCAAATGATAGAACAAGGGGCAATGGGTGTGAGCTGGAACATGGGAAGTTCCAGATAATATCAAAAGGAACTTCTTCCCATTGAGGGTGACAGAGCCCTAAAATGAGCTGCCCAGGGAGGCTGTGGAGTCTCCTTCACTGGAGATGTTTAAAACCCGCCTGGATGTGTTCCTGTGTGACCTGATCTAGGTGATCCTGATGTGGTGGGGGGATTGGAATAGATGATCTTTGGAGGTCCCTCCCCATCCCTAATGTTCTGTGATTCTGTGATTCTGTGACCTAGCTACTGGTGAAGGTAATTTTATTTGGAAAACATTAGTTCATCTCAAATGCTTTCCTAGAACTTCCCGGCTGGATTCTTACTCTGTATTTGAACACAATGCTGCTCTTCGTTTCTTTTGCTTAGGCTACTGTCACAAATCCAGAAAAGCTGTGAAAGTTCATCAGAGCTTTTTCCTTCCTGCACGTTCTTTTCTAGCTTGAACAGTTCACAATGGTCCTTCTTTGAATTCAGTGCCATGTTCAAATGAGAAAATAAAACTCAGGCATACATGTGTTTTATATCCATTTTAAGTCCCATGCCATGCCCTTTCCACAGCTGCTCATTTTATTGCATTGCTTTTCCAAATGAAAGCTCCAGCTGCTCCAGCCGTGCAAGAGCCACTTTAAAAAGGCTGTGCAAGTCTACTTCAGAAGAGCTTTACAAGGGGAGTCTCCCAGGAATCGGTCCTGGGACCAGTCTGCTTCAACATCTTTGTCGGTGACATGGACAGAATGCACCCCCAGCAAGTTTGTTGATGACACCAAGCTGTGTGGTGCAGCAGACATGCTGGAGGGCAGGGATGCCATCCAGAGGGACCTGGACAGGCTGGAGAGGTGGGCACAAGCCAACCTCATGGGGTTCAACAAGACCAAGTGTAAGGTCCTGCAACTGGGTTGAGGCAATCCTAGGCGCAGGTACAGGCTGGGCAGTGACTGGCTGGAAAGTAGCCCTGAGGAGAGGGACTTGGCCCCCAAGTGGGACGAAAACCTCAGCATGAGCTTGCTTGTGGACGAAAACCTCAGCATGAGCCAGCAGTGTGCACTTGTGGCCCGGAAGGCAAACCAGGTCCTGGGCTGCATCAGGAGAAGAGTGGCCAGCAGGTCAAGGGAGGTCATTCTCCCCCTCTACTCTGCTCTTGTGAGGCCCCACCTGGAGGAGTACTGCATCCAGTTCTGGAGCCCTTATTACANATTGGACTAGATGATCTTTTGAGGTCCCTTCCAATTTCTAATGATTCTATGAAGACCAGTGCAAAGAATCGATGATTCTTTTTTTGCTCATCTTCATCTTCCACTTCTGCCCAGGAAATGTAGTGTTTAAGTTGAAGTTGCAAATGCAGCCTTTAAAGTCACAGTAGCTTTTTACATGGATTCCTAAAGCATGTCTGTTTAGCTTGCTGTCTTTATTCTCCCTAAAAACTTTTAGCTTATATAATTTATATAAATTTGGTGGAGGCAGATGTTTCTGGCTCAGCCAATTTCCATATGGCTAATGGAAAAAGGTGTTTAGGTTGAGAAGAGAAACCCTTTGGCTATAGTGTTAGTTCAACCCTTTTCATACATCAAAGAGTTCATGTCCATGTGCAGAATCACAGAATCACAGAATCACAGAACATTAGGGATGGGAAGCGACCTCGAAAGTTCACCCGGTCCAACCCCCCCCCCACCACTGCAGGATCACCTAGACCAAGTCCAGGCAGGTTTTAAATGTCTCTAGAGAAGGAGACTGCAGCTTTGAGACACAGTCCTTGAGGAAGTAACTCACTGATCCTGATGCTGAAATGCTTATATGTAAGTGGTCCAGCTGAAAACCTTCTAACTCACTGGGTTACCTGACTACTGGCCATTACCAGACAACATGACATGGGGAACTGTGCCCGTGTGTGCAGGAACTCTGCTTTTTGTCTTACCCCATGAAGCAGATCCATAAGGCAAGTTGTCCATTTACCCTTGGCTCCAGGGTGTAGTCACATTTTTCCTCAGCTGTAGCTTTGGGACACGAAGAAACTAGTGTTTACCAACAAGATGAGTAGATCGAGCTCTGCTTGCAGTTAATTCCTGAAACAAAAGCACAGATTATCTGCAGTGAGCATGAATCCAGTGGTATTTCTAGGTAGCACGCGTGCTTCTCTTTCTTGGGAATTTAACGGAAGTCAAACTGGTTTGGTTGTCTGTGGAGACTGCCAGCAGCATCTCCTGAGATGTTGATGGGAATTCAGTGTCCTAGTCTTGCATGTTCAGTGCCACAGACCTGGCGAGCTGCACGCCAGTGTTTTATTTCTCATTGCTGAGTAAACTTGTAGAAACACTTGCCAGGAGATTCTGCCAAGGGTTTGTCATTCTGCCAGTTGCTTGAATCCTCTCAGATTGTCATGATCCAGGTCCATGCAGTACAGGTGCACCTACTGACACTAACCGATTAACTTCTTTTCTCTGTGGAGCCCACAGAGATGATTTTGAAACAAAATGGTGTAGAAGGTCAGCAGTCCACCTGCTTTGCATCACCAACTTCAAAACAAGCACTTTTCGGAGCTACTTAATGACTTGGTAAAGAAAACTGCAGAGGCAACTGTTTGAAGAGGAACTATCAACCATCTTTGCAAATACCCCTAAGGATAAGTTTCTGCATCTTATTCTTTAGGCAACAGATCTGAACCTACATCAGGGGGACGGAGGGCTGCCTTGCACATAGCACAATCTCTGTGTTCTTGTGGGGACTCAAACATTCACACAGGAAACTTTGAGCATGGAGAGTTTTGGGTTTTCCAGCTACAGCACACTTAGAGGACAAGCTGAGTGCTTTGCAAGTTTCAGCAGTAAGAAGTTGATTGCAAACAGTTAACAGCCCCCTAGATTTCTGCTTTTAACTCTGATCTTTTTTTATTTGACTATCATAGAATCACAGAATCATTAGGGATTGGAAGGGACCTCGAAAGATCATCTAGTCCAATCCCCCTGCCACAGCAGGATCACCTAGACCAAGTCATACAGTCAGTCAGGGTTAGAAGGGACCACTATAATACAAGTAATCTCAGAACCTCAAAACCCTCAGTGATTGTTCATTGCCAGTAGGTTTTTTGATGGGGTCTGCAGGGCTACTCCAGCACAAAGAATGGGGTGAAGGAAGAGAAAACTGCCTCTGGTGTTTTTAAAATTATCTAATTTATCTTTATGACAGCAAAATGTGGTCGCTAAGGGTGTAGAAACCAGGACAGTGAAACTGTGTTGTTCCTTGTCCTCATTTTTGAGTTTTAAATTTATAGTGGCCATTCTACAAACATTATATTCAGCCTTGGTTTGTAATGTACGATACCACACACTTGAGCTGTTTTCTATTTACTTTTACAAGTGTTGTAGTGATTGTGTAGTTGTTAAGCATCTCACCTGTGACACTGTTGTTCTGTTGAAAGAGCTCTGCGTGCAGTTAAATAAACACCGACGTGTTTTCAATGGGTACAAACAAAACATTTACTTTTCCCACGCCAGAAAATTCCTCCAAGTTCATTGGAAAGCTTCAATGCAATTGTTTATCAAATGTGTTAGCACTAACTGCTGAATACAGAATTACAAGATTGCATTGATTAAATATTTTAAAACTGTTTTGGGGTTTGTTTTATTTTATACAGGGGAAGATTGTCTCCCAGGATATCACATTTACTTTATCATCACCTATTCACAGTATCACAGTATAACCAAGGTTGGAAGAGACCTCATAGATCATCAAGTCCAACCTGTTACCACAGAGCTCTGGTTTGCTGTCTGTCCACCAAAGTTTTTCACAGAAGACCTCAATGCCCTCCAAGCTGCCCTCTTTCTCTGACAATATGGTAACTATTTATTGCTTGTGACTGCCAGAATCACAGAATGTTAGGGATTGGAAGGGACCTCAAAAAATTATCTAGTCCAATCCTCCTGCCACAGCAGGATCACCTAGAGCAAGTTGAACAGGAACATATCCAGGTGGGTTTTAACCATCTTCAGACAAGGAGAATCCACAACCACCCCAGGCAGCCCCTTCCAGTGCTTTGTCACCCTCAGCGTGAAGAAGTTCCTTCTCATACTGATGTGGAACCTGCTGTGTTCCAGCTCACACCCATTGCCCCTTGTCCTATCCTTAGATGCCATTGTGAACACAAGATCAAAGCCAAGAGGCTGGATAATTTCTCACAGGAAATAAAGTAAAGGAAAAGTCACTCTCCCTGTCTTTATACCATTTGAAGATAAGCTCCTTCCACTTGGTTGGGTGGTTTGAATTTTCTATCCAAAGCACTTCAATTCATTGCCCTTAGTTTTTGAGATTTTGATGCAAATGGCTAAGATTTACAACTGAAACTTAGAATTTTCACCAGAAACAACAGCTCACAGAGAAAAGAAATGTTTTTCAAAAGTGATGAAAATCTGCCTACCAGGAATCTGTCTGCTAAATTACAAAGCCCAGAAGACACTGCTATAATACAGCTCAAACACCCACCCGCTGAACAGGGCGAACGTTCCTTTGTGCTTTTTGCTTATGGTTTTGTCTCTAATCTGTCATCACTGATATCTTGATGCAACTTGCCAAAGAAAGGGAGAGGAATCGTTATGCCACTCATGAATAATTACCTGCTTGTAAGAAACACTCATTTGTGACAGCCACAGATTCTTAAATTCCTTTCTCCAGTGTTCAAAATTCGATGACATTCCCCCGCTCTTTGTTGGTTATCTGCATTGCTGCGGTGGTGATTAAATGTGATTATCTGCTTCATATGGGGTTTTTTCCCCTCAAGTGAGCAAATTTCAAAATTCAGATATAAAGTGCTTCTGAGACACTTCTTTGGTCAATATCAGCTGTGCAGTAAATCAGATACGGCTCCACTCTTCAGCATTGTCTAACGTTGGAGGCTTGGGCTGTATTGATGGGCTGACGTCCTACTCGTTTGAAATAACCAGGAACTAAAATATTGAATGTCCACTGCATTATACAAAACAAATAAATCAACTCCAGCAGCTGAAAAATGCAAAGGGGAGTTTTAAGGGAGAAGGTGACGTCAGTAGCATTTTGTCAAACTGCAATAATAGTTTTTCATAGGATCAAAGAATGGTGCAAGTTGGAAGGAACCTATCACTAACAGCTTCTGTAAAAAGCCCTCCCTCCAAATTTCTTACCACTTTTTCCTCCAAGTCCTTCTGACCAGGGCTGCTCTCTAGCAATATTCTGCTCAGCCTGTATTTCATAGAACCGTAGAATCATAGAACCATTAGGGGTTGGAAGGGACCTCGAAAGATTTGCGCTAAGGATTACCCCTATCCAGATGCAGGACCTTGCACTTGGCCTTGCTGAACTTCATAAAGGTGGCTTCAGCCTACCTCTCAAGTCAGTGAAGGTCAGTCCCCTCCTTCTAGCATTTTGACCACACCACATAGCCTGGTGTCATCCATAAACTTGCTGAGGGTGCACTCAGTACCACTGTCCATGTCACCAGCAAAGATGTTACATGGAACAGATGCCATTGCCAATTCTTGGGGAACACTTCTCATCCCTGTTTTCCACCACACTGGCCAGGAAGTCAGGCATCTGGAAATCCCAGACAAATGGCCAGAGTCCTCAGATGCTAACAACACATAATTTCTAGAAGAGTGCTAAGGGAGATGATGGAAGTCATTGCTGGGATGCTCTCCATCATCTTTAGTAAATTGTAGGGAACAGGAGAGATGCCTGGGCAAACGTCATTCCAATCTTGAAAAAGGGCAAGGAGGATCCAAGTAACTATAGACCTGTCAGCCTCACCTCCATCCCAGGAAAGGTGATGGAACAACTTGTCCTCGGTGCTGCCTCCAAGCACATCAACGAGAGGGTCATTAGGGACAGTCAGCATGGCTTCACCAAGGGGAAAGCCATGCTTGACCAACTGGATAGCCTTTTATGAGGGCATAACCAGGTGGAGAGATGATGGCAAAGCAGGGGATGTGGTCTATCTCGACTTCAGTAAAGCACTTGACACAGCCTCCCACAGCATCCATGCAGCTAAACTGAGGCAGTGTGGTCTGAACTTCTTCACAGTGAGGGTGACAGAGCACCGAAACAGGCTGCCATGGGGGGTTTTGGAGTCTCCTCCTCCGGAGAAGTTTAAAACCCCCCTGGATATGCTCCTGTGCAACTGGATCTAGGTGATCTTGCTGTGGCAGGGTGGTTGGACCAGATGATCTTTCAAAGTCCCTTCCAATCCCCAATTTTCTGTGATTCTGTGAAAGAGAGGGCTTCTGAAGAAACACGTGTACTGTCACTTGAGTTACAAACCAAAATGCCTTGTACTCTGCTTATATTGTGCTCTTCTCTGCCATGGTTTGATTTTTAGTTTTTCTAAGTCTGGAAGAACTACGTGTTGTATGTGTCCATACACAAGGAAAATGTAGCCCCTCATGGTCTGAATAGTGGGGTTTGCACAACGTTATTTTTCTGGAGGAAATTCAATGTCCTGATAGAGGAAATAGCTGCTGTGACTTCAGAAATGATTAATCGTGTGACTTCTCTGAAGCTTTCTGTTTACTCTCTCAGAACAGGCTTGCAGGATCCTCAGACAGCATTAGTACATTTTGTAATTAAAACGACCCTGCTCTCTTACAGACAAAGAGATGGTAACACATTGACGATACAGTGAGAGCAATAGTGACATCATTATGAGGAACAAATGGTTCCTGGGGGAAGGCATGGGAGGCTGCATATTAAATGACGGTCCTTTGTTCTGTGAGGACATCATGTTCCACATGGTCTGGTGTGGTGAAAGAGAAAGAAGCAAGGAAATTTCTTCCCAGGTCTACTTAGATGTTGGTTTCCATGGAGATAAGTTTCTTCAGTCATCTTTATCATGGGGCATTAGTAACATAAACAACAGAGAGCAGCAAGAGTTTAACCCTCAATCGCAGCTCATATTGAGCACATTCAGAAGGGGGTCAAAAATGAATCTCTAAATTAGATAACAAGGGCCTTTAGAATCATAGAATCATTAGGGATTGGAAGGGACCTCGAAAGATCATCTAGCCCAATGCCCCTGCAACAGCAGGATCACCTAGACCACGTCACACAGGAGCACATCCAGGCAGATCAGTCCACAATTAAATAAGCAGGAACACACTTTATTTCTCCAAGAACATGAGATCTCCATGGTGGCCTTGACCTGAAAGACATAGAAGTAGCAAATAAAGGAATTTTATATTGATAGTGAAAAACACCTGCCTAGCTAGGTAGATATTAGGGTTTAATCTGGAAGTTAAATGAAATAGTGACACCAAATTTATCAATAAAATATCAGAAATGAGAGGGAGGCAGAGAAGGAAATGTGTTGCCAGCTTGGAGGAGAAGCACCTGTAAAGCAGAGAAGTACGGAACTTTCAGCCCTGTCTTTTCCATGGTAAATCCCACAGCCACCAATCTGCTGGCTTCCTGGTGAGCATGCAGTTCCTCTTGGAAAACAACACACATCCAGCACGTTAGGGCTTTGCAAAACCTGTGACAAAGCAATTAGAAGGAAAATTGGCACGTTATCGATTGCAGACTTGGCAAGGTCTTCTGCAGCTACAATTACACTGCTCCCTTTCTCTCCACTAATTTTCCACTTGAGTAATCAAGAAATCAGTTTGGATTAAAGACAGACTGTGTTTGACAACTTTCTTACTCTCTTGTTGTGCGATGTGTCAGGGAATATTTTTCTTGCTGCTATTTTTTTAGCAAATGCAGGTGGCTTCTCGGGGCTGGCTCAGGGCTGGCTCCAAGTGATGTGCTGTGGTCAAGCTGCTCAGCATCATAGCAAGCTGCCTTTTCCAGTTAATTTGTCCAAATTTGGTTTCTTCTCACACTGGTAAAACAGAAAGGATGAGCAAACCTGATTCAGTGTTAAATGCTGTAAATGAGCAATCTGCAAACAGCACAGCATTTTTTACCCTTTCATTGAGCTGCTAATCGACGTGTGCGTGAGACACACACAGCACGACGTAAAACTTATGGACCTAAATGATTGCATGATTCTATGATTAATCAAATGAAAAAACAAGCATTTCTTCATCTCAGCTGGAGAAGCATGAGGAACACTCTTATAAAACCTTAGTGAACCTGTATACAGCTAATCCAGTTAAAAATTTGCTCCTGGACATGATGAACACTACTGGTGTTCCTCTCAAATTATAGTGAAGAAAAATGAGGAGATATGCGGCGACCCAGCAGGGGTTTGGACTAGGTGATCCTCAGAGGTCCCTTCCAGCTCTAACTGTTCTGTGATTCTGTGATGAAATTATGTCTATTTAGAACTGCATTTCCAAGACTTTCATTTTAAAGGGGAGATTATCGTCCAGCAACCTACAAGCCACCATGCCCTGATTATTTGACTGAAACAACAAGAAGAGGACACAAGCTTCCAACTGACAGTAAAAAAAAATTCTCTAAAGCATATGGTCAGAAAAACAGGACTGAACCAAACAAAATACATTTCCTCCGAGATTATGAAACAGAAGTGTGCTGCAGGTAGAGCTAGGCTGTGGGCACTTCAAGCACACCTGTCCAGGCTTGAACATCTGCTGTTCCCCAGTGCCCATGTGCTTGCTTGGACACTGTGTTCACTGCAAATGAAGCTGTTTTGAAGTAGCCATGGTAAGTTACACACTGAAACCTAAGAGTTTATCTTTAATGGCTTTATGTCTTCTGAGAACTGTCCTAACAAAGAATTTGGGGGTCAGCTCTAGTCCTGAACCAACCTAGACATTGTTTAAGCTCTTTGTGATTAATAACTCATAACCTTCTAGCAGCTAGTTAATTTTTTTCCTAAAATAAAAAATATTGACATGAATGAGTAATTTCTGTGTTGAAGGGATTTTAGTTATTAATGAATAACTGATAAAGAGTTGCAGCAGTCTCATGTGGTGGAACTATACAATGGAGCTGAATGCTAATGCAAATAAACACAGTAAAAATTGCTTGCATGACCTCCTCTTGGACTAATCATTGTTTCTGATATTTACTTCTAAGTGGGAGAACTTAATTTTTGGGAATGTATTGTATTGTTTTTTACTGGCAAAACAAATCTTCATTTTTTCCTAAATATATCTATTTTTTCCCCCAAATCTATCTATTTTATCCCTAAGTCTTTCATCCAGATTTAAAGAATCCCAGGTCACTTCCTATATCTCACTTCTGACAATATCGACTCATGAAATCATGCCTGGACTGATTTTGCCTGTCTTTAACTTACCAGAATTACTGTGTTATTACTGAAATGCCCAAGTGACTCTAGGTTAGAATAGAAACCTTTCTGAGAAGGGTAGTTTTAAAAGTCTATCACAAATAATTTTCTTATTTATAGCAATTATCCTTTTTATATCCTTTGTATACCATAAGTAGCTTGATTGCTTGCAAGTGGTTCTCAGTTGTCAACGATCATGGATGACAAAGGCTTTCTAACCCTTTTCAAATACTGGGGGCTGATGAGTAGCGTAATGAAAATTATTTTGAGGTTGACAGTTAAAAATTTATCATTTTTTATAATGAAATCACAGAAGTATGTCTTTCTTGGAATTTTGGAGAGATTATACTTCAGTGGGAACATAGATGTGGGTTTTCGCACACTGTGGTATGGTCAGAGCCTGCAGGACTGAGCTAGGTTTTATAGGTGGGTAAGACAATCCATGTAGTTTGAGACAGAATCACAGAATCACTCTGAATGGAAAAGACCCCTGGGATCATCAAGTCCAACCACCTACCCTACCCTACAAGTTTCCCCCTAAACCATATCCCTCAACACCTCATACAAACAATCTTTAAACACATCCGGGGATGGTGACTCAGCTGTCTCCCCGGGAAGTCCATTCCAGTGCTTGACCACCCTTTCTGTGAAAAAATTCTAATATCCAGTCTAAACCTACCCTGTTGTAACTTGAACCCATTCCCTCTGGTTCTATCACTAACTGCTTGCGAGAAGAGACCAGCACCAACCTGTCCACAATGTCCTTTCAGGTAGTTGTAGAGAGTGATGAGGTCTCCTCTCAGCCTCCTCTTCTTCAAACAAAAGAGCCCCAGCTCTTTCAGTCCTTCCTTATAAAATTTATTCTCCAGGTCCTGGAAACCCTTCTGGATATTTAATCTTAGAAGTATAGAATCATTAGGGATTGGAAGGGACCTCGAAAGATCATCTAGTCCAATCCCCCTGCCACAGTAGGATCCCTTCACTGGAGAAGTACGAAGCAGATGTGTAAAGAAGGAAGATCTGATCTCATAGAAAAGTCATCAGTCAGTTGAACATGTTTTTTTCTTTCTGGTATGGTAACATCACAACACTAAATTAAATTAGTTCAAGTTTAATGTTTAAATTAGCACAGGCTTGATCCAGTGAGTAGCAATGCAGAGACAAGACAAAATTACTGCACCTAGTTGGAAATATTATGGTGTGCTTCCACCTGTAAAATACTTTTGTTTAGTTATCAGTTACATGATTCAGCATCACCAGTGTTAGTGCTTGATTCCACTAAGCAGAATATCCAACCCAGGTTAATTTTAATGAGGAAGATCAGAGCGATATGAAAAAACATAATTTTCAGTGGTGGCTGCTGGACTGCCAGTCTAAACAAAATGCTTGTTAACATGAATAAGTGGCTAAGCTAAAGATGAAACGGTTCACAGTCCAGCATACATCTAAGTTAAAAGCTTCCTTTGTAGGTGTTTGGATACTAAAATTAAACATATAGTAAGTTGAATGGAGCTATTCTGAAGGGAGACTAAACACATCATAATGTCTGTCTTGTTAATAAGGTTCAAAACTTTGTTCCTTGAACAATGCTGGAGATCATCTAGTCCAACCTTCCCACCCCAGAGCAGGATCTCCTAGAGCAACTCCCACAGGAAGACATCCAGGTAGGTTTGGAATATCTGCAGAGCAGGAGAACCACAACATCTCTGGATAGCTTGGTCTGGTACCCTCAGCATGAAAAAGTTTTTCCTTATGTTTAGATGAATCCTCCTGTGTTCCATTTTGTGCCCATTGCCCCTTGTCCTGTCACTGAGCACCACTGAGAAGAGCCTGGTCCCATCCTCCTGACACTCACCCTTCAGATACTGATCAGCACTGGTGAGATCCCGCATCGGTTTCCTGCTCTCCAGGCTGAACAGCCCCAGCAATCTCGTCTCTCCTCAGAAGCTCCAGCCCCATGAGCATCTCAGTGGCCCTTCTGTTACAACCAGTTGGAAGTGTCTGTAATTTCCCACAACTGATCCTACAGGCAAACAAGGAAACAAACCCGACCTGGAAGATTTCTGTGGCTGCAAGGTTTCCTTTAGGGTGGTATGGATGGAGCCTCTTTAGGAGCTATACAGATTGTTCTACAAGTATTTCTAGAAATGTTTGTAGAGCTTGATATGGAAGTAAAACAAAACTGCTGCCAGCAGGTAAATCTTTTTGATGAGAAAAGGCTGGACAGTGCTTGGGAGCAGCGAGATGGCTAATGAGAGGCACAAGTGTTACTAGCAGATCTTCCCTAACTGGAGAGCAATTTAAGATATTCCAGTGTTCCTGCTGCTCAGTCAGATTTCCAAAACTGTGAGCAAGATGCACTTCTGCACTGGCTATCAACAGGTGAGAAATGGTTGAGATGGATGAGCATGTGGATCCCCAAAAATCCACCTTGTGGGAGGAATGTCAGGCACTACTGCTCTGCAGGTGACAGTCAGTGCTTGGATGATAAAAGAGAAACTCTTGGCAAGGACTGGAGCCAGTGTTGATCTCCCTTTCCCAGAGGTTGCCCCAGTAAAAGCCCACTCATGGTTGGGAAAACAAATGTAAAGGTGTGGGGCAGACTGCAGTGGAATTTCATACCCTTCCCAAAAAATACCTTTTGCTTTCCTGCCTGTGGAACCACAACAGCCAGTAGAACTGATGGGATAAAGAGCAGCACCCGAAAGGAGCAGAGCTGAGGGGGAATCAGGACTGTGTCATCAGTCAGAAATGTAATTGAGCTGAGGATGATGAGGTGAAAAAGTTCATATCACCTTGGCAACCTGAGATAAAGACAGGAGGAGAGAAAATGACGATCAGATTAATATTAAACGGAGACAGGTTAATTCAGGTTCTCAGGTGCAGGTGAACAGTTTGCCAAGTGATAAGAATTCATAAAGCACTTCTTGCTTCTCTTTCTGGAGTGATCCTTGCATTGCAGACACCACTGACCTATCAACCAGCTCAGAGGAACGGGCATAGCAACTAATGCTGACTACACTCTGTTCCAGTACCTATCATAGAATCACAGAATCATTAGGGATTGGAAGGCACCCTGAAAGATCATCTAGTCCAACACCCCTGCCACAGCAGGATCACTTCACTGGAGAAGTTATAGAATCAGAAAGAAGTAGCTTGTTTTTCACTGTTTAATTTGGCTTCCTGAGCTTAATTTTCAGCTGACAGAAGGAGAAAGACAAAAGTGTTATGGTTAATATCCAACATTAGCTGTAGGAAGTGTGTCTCCAATTCTTTCGCATTTTCTTTTGTTCTTTTCAAGTTTTGGCTGTCACTCTAGAACTTTATTTGCCTCACAGAGGTTTGGTAGCCTGCTGAGAAGTTCGCTTTTCCCTTTTGTGTGCTCCGTGTTAGACTCACATGCCAGGTTTTGTTTCAGCCTGAGCAACAGCCCCCAAGAATATATAACAGCACAGAGCAGAGACCGAGGCAAAGTTTCTTACCCCATCGAGAAGTGTCACACCAGCTTCCTAACAAACGCTGGCTCCACGCAATATCCTGGTGACAACCAGAAGATGAACTCCGTCATGCCAAAGCCCCCGCGCAGGTTGTCAATGTGTAAATTAAAAATAGAGCTTCGTCACTGGTGTGAGAGACTTTGAGAAGGAAATTACAGACATTTCCTAAAGTTAAGGCATAGACTTCCTCCTCTTATTTTTCTTCTTGACCTTTGACTGCCTTTCAGAATCACCCTCTAGCAGTCATTAGACTTTCATCTCTGAATGTGTTGTGCGTACGCTGCTTTCATAAAGTCTTTGTGCGTTTGTATTGATGTTTTATTCTTTGAAATTCTCAGCAATTTTAAACCCCATTGTTCCACTATAATTATTCCTCTGCTAGTTCTCTAGACAGTTGCATGTGTAGCTTAGCTGTGGTAGGTTTCATTGAACAAGAGCAAATACTTGGATGGAATAAAAATAAGTGACTGAACAAGGCAATCACAGAACATTAGGGACTGGAAGGGACCTCAAAAGATCATCCAGTCCAATCCCCCCGCCACAGCAGGATCACCTAGACCAAGTCACACAGGTACACATCCAGGCAGGGTCTTCACTAACATACATTCAGATATTCTTAACATCCAATTTCAAAGCCTCCAAAGGATTGGTTTTGATTGTTTACTCTGATTCCCTGAAACAAGTAATGAATTTTTATCCTGCAGTTGCTGAATCTTCCCTGGGAGTAATATTTAAAGATAGGATGTGTAACACTAAGTGATTCCCACTGGCAGGGAAGATCCATGCTTCAAATGGGTAAATATAGAGTAACAGCATCTCACTGAAATACTGAAGCCTCAGTCATCTGCACCAGCTTCTGGAAAACAAGAGTGTTGTCAACGGTATCCGCTTACTGTTTGCAGCAATAGTTCTGGTGATTTGGGCATTAATAACTTGAATTTGCTTTTGTAAGTCATTACAGATGATTTATACAGGTTTGAAAAACATTTTTGCATTTGCCCTGTGTGTTAGAGAATCAGAAAATGTAAGTAGACAAATATAACATCTGTGAAAGCTTAATGCTTCTCTTCGTCATTATAACAAGGCATTTTAGGTACCGTAAGACTGTTAATACAATGATAGTAGAAGCAGTATCATTTCCTATTACAAGGAAATAGGAACGAAGAGAAATGAAGAAGCCTTCTGTAATCATGATTATGCTATATGGAATACATGATGAAGCAAGGAACATTTAACTTCTTCCTCAGGCTGACAGAAGAGGAGGACTGAGTATTGGAAATGTTGATTTCTCATGCAGTCATAACTTTCTGATAAGGTTCTTCACAGTGAGGGTGACAGAGCACTGGAAGGGTCTACCCAGGGAGGTTGTGGAGTTTCTTTCTCTGGAGATGTTTAAAACCCACCTGGGTGTGTTCCTGTGCAACTTGGTCCAGGTGATCCTGCTGTGGGAGGGGAACTGGACTAGACGATCTTTCAAGGTCCCTTCCAATCCCTAATGCTCTGTGATTCTGTGATTGTGATTCTCTGAAGACATGTTAAGTATCTAAAACATGGCCCATGCTTGGACTCATCAAACGCTTTCTGCAGGCACACATTATTCTGCTCAGAGAAACAGAAAATTTCTTTGCTAATTGTTCATAAAAGGTTTATTTAACTGAAATTTACATTTCTTTAAGTGACACTTCCAGACAGAGAGTGTCTAAGCCCTCATTAAAGTACCTTTTATTACATCAATTAATTTGTCAGAGACAATTTCTTTCCTTTCACCTTATGCTTTTTGCATAATAGGTTGTCTGTATAAACTTGGGGTTTTTTTCTCCTGTTCTGAAAAGTGATTCTGAGGAGGATGGTAGAGAATGAGTTATTAAAAAATCCATTGTGTGCTCACTAATGCCAAGCCAACCTTGTCAATGCCAGACCAAATAGAGAAAATCTCGCACAAAGAAATCGATTGCTCAGGTTTCAGACTCCGTGTGGCCTCCAATTGCAGTGTCTGAAGCGCGGCCACACTCCTCACTGTGCAGTCCACCCTGCTACAGCAAGCGCTTGGGCAGCACATATTGATCAGGGGAAGTGAGGTCCTGCTCTAAACCATTTTACATCATAAACTGATAAACTGATAAAGTAAGGAGGGGCAACCAGATTCATTCCATTAAGAACTACAGCAAACTGGTTTCACAGCAAGAAGTCAGAGTTCCCTGGCCACAAAAGATCGTTGTGTTCTTAACTCGTTCTTGAATCAACCTCTCTCATAACTGCAGACAGCGATCCTGGATTCCTACCATCCATCTCGAACAACCTGCTTTTCAACTGGAGACAGGTGCAGAAATTATTAATCTGGGTGATATTTTGGTTCCTTGGATTTGTGGTGCAGTTATGGCAGCTGCTGGACAGCCAACCAATAGGGCAGAACAATGCACGGTGCAGTTGCTGCTGGTCACAAAATGTTTCAAGGTTACAAGCTCATCAAGGCACTGGGATGCTGAAGAAATGTAAATGGGTAGGGTTGAAACAGTGTGGGAAACAGTGGTAAAAAACAGAAGGGGAAAGTGAGGCCAGGAAGTACTCCAGGAGTATGGAACCTCTGCCATACACCTTTGCCTTGAAGGTATTTGGGGTTTATATAGTACCCTGATATGGAACAAAGACCCAGGTAGCCCATGAGGGGTGGTTTACCAAGATGGGGCTGCCCCTTATGCAGGATGAAAACCCTTCACACGAAGGCAGGAGTGATGTGTGCTCTGTGTTTGGACAGAAAACCTGAAATCTGTTCCTGAAGTCCATGGGCTGCCAGCAGCTGGAGGCGATCCCTGAAAAGGTGCTTGTTTGTAGATGTCTGCTCTTGGCATATGTTGTTGGCATATTAGGGATTGGAAGGAACCTCGAAAGATCATCTAGTCCAATCCCCCTGCCACAGCAGGATCACCTAGACCAAGTCAGAGAGTCAGTCTGTGAGCACATCCCACACAGTCAGACAGCAAAAAACATGCTGAATCCTCACAAAGGGAACCTGCACCTTACATGCAAGTTTTCCTCAAGAGGCTAAAATTAGCAGTGTACTCCCGTTGGACATAACACAGCAGTGATAGTTCATGCTATGTGGTCATTCCACCAGCATCAGAGTTCAGCTACTGCCTGTGACTGAAGAACTGTAGCTTGCTTTCCATATCACAGAATCATTCAGATTGGAAAAGACCTTTTGGATCACTGAGTCCAACCATCAACCCTACTCTACAAGTTCACCCTAAACCAGACCCCCCAAGACTACATCTAAGCATCTTTTAAACTCACCCAGAGATGGTGACCCAACCACCACCCTGGGCAGCCCATTCCAGTGCCTGAACCCTCCCTCCATGAAGAAATTTTTCCTGATGTCCAATCTAAACCTACCCTGTCGAAGTTTGAAACCCTTCCCTCTGGTTCTGTCACTAATGACCTGTGAGAAGAGACCAGCACCAACATCTCTACAATGTCCCTTCAGATAGTTGTAGATAGCAATGAGGTCTCCCCTAAGCCCCATAGAATCATAGAATCATTAGGGATTGGAAGGGACCTCGAAAGATCATCTAGTCCAATCCCCCTGTCTCCTCTTCCTCAAACTACACAGCCTCAACTCTCTCAATCTCTCCTCATAAGATTGGTTTTCCAGGCCCTTCAGCAGCTTCATTGCCCTCCTCTGTGCTCGCTCCAGCACCTTGATGTCTCCCTTGTACTGAGGTGCCCAAAACTGGACAAAGTACTCAAGGTGCAGCCTCACCAGTGCTGAGTACAGAAGGATAACATACATACACAAGTGCTGTCTCAAGTCAGTGCATCAATAAACTTAACAGCTTAGACTTTGTGGGGTTTCGTACAACACACTTAAGGACTGAGGTAAATATGCAGCGTATTTGCTACTCGAGTGATTTCCATTTAAAAAGACCCGTTGCCTACAGAGCTGTGTTCATTTCTATGCAGAATCCATTCCAGCAGAAGTATATAGTCTGAGTTCTTTCAACTCATGAGTGTAAACAATTCATCCTTGTTTCCCAGCACGGCATCTCAGCCACTCGTTCCCTCTGTTTGTGTTCCATAACAGCTTTTGTTTTCTCTGTTGCTTCTCCCCAGCAATTTATTTCATTTATCCTTGAGTGCATCCAAATATTTGATCACAAAACTCAAATAGCAGCTCTGCCAATTAGAAGGAAACAACTTTGATGTGCCTAATTACAGATGAAACAAAGCCAAATGAAAGAATATCAAGCGGAGGAAACCTAAAGACATCTAAAATATATTTCTTATCCCCAGTGCACTACATGCAGGGCCTAATCCCAAAGCCATCTGATGCTTTAGGCTGGTTCTCCATGGATTTTAATGGTGATGGGATTCCAAAGGCCCTTTGAGCCTAGTTTGGAACACGTTACCAGTCGTGTAGGCAGCTTGTCCTGTTTGCTTCCTAATGCTTCTAGCAAGGGTGATGTCGCAGTAACAGAAAGTAAGAGCTGCTGTCCAAGTGCTCTGGTTGAGTCTTTGTTCCTTTTTCAACAAAGCTGATGTGCTCTTGTGACCAAGAGGGCCAACAGCCACCTGGGGTGGATCAGAAGTGGGGTGGTCAGCAGACTGTGAGAAGTTCTTCTCCTCTTCCACTCAGCCCTAGTGAGACCACATCTGGAGTACTGTGTCCAGTTCTGGGCCCATCAGTCCAAAAAGGACACAGAGCTACTGGAGAAAATCCAGCATAGAGCAACAAAGATGATGAAGGAAGTGGAGCACCTCCCTTATGAGGAAAGTCTGAGGGAGATAGGTCTCTTGAGCTTGGAGGAAACTGAGGTATAACCTCATTAATGTCTACAAATATGTGAAGGTTCAGTGTCAGGAGGATGAAGCCAGGCTCTTCTCAATATCATGTAGTGATAGGACAAGGGGCAATGGGTATAAACTGGAACACAGGAGGTGCCATATAAATATTAGAAGGAACTTCTTCCCAGTGAGGGTGACAGAGCACTGGAAGGGGCTGTCCATAGGGGTTGTGGAGTCTTCTTCTCTGGAGACATTTGAAACCCACCTGGATATGTTCCTGTGTGACTTGATCTAGGTGATCCTCCTGTGGCGGGGTGATTGGACTACATGATCTTTGAGGTCCCTTCCAATCCCTGATGTTCTGTGATTCTGAGAAATACAAGGTAAATTCAAGGAATGAAATGAAGGTCAGAATCTGGAATAATAAAAGGTTCATGTAGAAATGGATAGAAAAAGTAGGGGCTGTTTAATCCAGGAGAGAAAGAGCAACAGAACAAAAGTGTCCTCCAGAGTCAGGTCAAGAAAAGAAGGACATTTCATGGCCACATATTTTTGTCATATTCCTAACACAACCCGTAAAAAAACTCACTGAAATATATATCCTATTCTATTGTGCATTCACACATCTTGACAGGAGTGAGAAACATTCTTCTTCCTCACTTGTGTCCAGAAGCTCATTTGACTCCAAACAGAATTGCGAAAGATACGGTTCTGCGCACGGTTTTTTGGCCAGGAGATTTCCAGATGCCATAAGCGCAGGCCATGGACTGTGGCTTGCTGCTTGGCCAATGCCAGTCCACAGAACTCCAATAAGAGGAAGGATTGTGAGTTTTTGTGCCCAGTCAGAGCTGCTGACATGGCAGGTGGGAATACTGTGGTTTTCGTGGGGACTCGTGACACATCCAATTCTGACACTGCCAGAGGCAGAACTGAGTGATCTGACCCAGTCTGTCAACTTCCAGTCTTTTGTGACACCACTGGGTGAAAAACAAGACGTGAGCAAGGTACAGGCATGTTGGAAGGGAAAATTCAAGGCAGACTAATTAGTGATATTATCGGAAGAGCTGACTTTTCATACCTTCACAGTAAATATTTTAAAATCATAATCTTTAAACAATGTTTAGAAATATATTTGTCTCCTCTGACAGCACAAATCTTCATTTCCCGAGCTGTCAACTTGTCATGTACTTCACGGTCACAGCTTTTGGGCAAAGACTAATTTGCTTCACATCGGTATATGATGGGAATTGTTCGGTGTCAGCAGACTGACAGCAAGGCAACAGAAGTGGCTGGAACCAGGTCTTCTGTGTGGAAGGATTTTCTGACTTGATGACAACCACACACCTCACACTCAGATTCCCTGAAGTGTTTTTATGAACCACTGTCATAGAATCATGGAGTCATTAGGGGTTGGAAGGAACCTCGAAAGATCATCTAGTCCAATCCCCCTGCCACATCAGGATCACCCAGACCAAGTCATACAGTCAGTCAGGGTTAGAAGGGACCACAGGATCATCCAGTTCCAACTCCCCTACCATGGGCAGGGACACTCCACCCTACATCAGGCTGGCCAGAGCCTCATCCAGCCTGGCCTTAAACACCTTCAAGGATGGGGCCCCAACCACCTCCCTGGGCAACCCATTCCAGGCTCTCACCACTCTCATGGTGAAGAACTTCCTCCTCACATCCACTCTAAATCTACCCATCTCCAGCTTTGCTCCATTCCCCCTAGTCCCGTTGCTGCCTGACATCCTAAAAAGTCCCTCCCCAGCCTTTTTGTAGACCCCCTTCAGACACTCTCAAATTAGTTAAAAGCAGAATCTAGAACCTGAGACTAACAAGCTGTTTCCACCCGTGTTTTATCGCACACCAGGCAAATGTTGTCATGATAGCTTGTAAAAAACACAACTCCTTGTACGCAGTTGGTGAAAACTGCACAGGTGAAAACTCTCCTAACAGAGAACACTGCAAATTCAAATCACTCGAGGTTTAACCACTCTTTTTATGTGGCTTTTACAGCACTTTACCTCTTCAATGTGCTAAAGACAATGTTCACCTTGCAGAAGTACAGGTCACCACAAGACAAGCAGTGCAGAAGGCTCTGTGGTTCTATCTTCTGCATCCTCCTCCCCAGGTCCCACTCACCCAGCTGCTGACTGCTGCTCCCTCAACCACAAACAAACTTTTGGATCCTCCTGAGGGGATTTATTAAAGGCTGGAAGAGCTTCTTCAAACAGTACCCAGGGGCAGCAGAACAAAAGCAACGGACTCCACGCTGGAGCTGATAATGGGTGCTTGTCTACCTTCTGCTGGCTGAGATGAGGGTTGAAACTTTAGGCTATAGACAGGCAATGAATTAGCTTTAAATTTCACCTCTGTGATTTCACCAAACGTCTTATTCTATAGTTTCCTCCAGATTAGAAAACTGAAACAAAGTGAATTAAGTAGCACCAATTGCTTTAAGTCTAACAGCAACGTTTCAGTACAGCCCGAGCTTTCATGTGTGTATAGAGTAAATCAGATGGAAAGGATCTATGAAGATAAGCAAGTCCAGCTGTCTGACCAATTCAGGGCTGACCAAAAGTTAAAGCAAATTATTAAGGGCATTTTCCAAATGCCTCTTAAACACTGACCAGCTTAGGATATCGACCACCTCTCCAGGAAGCCTGTTCCAGGCTTTCACCACCCTCTCAGTAATGTTTCCTAGTTTCCAGTCTGAACCACCCCTGCTACAGCTTGAACCATTCCCACGTGTACCAATGTGTGCTTGTACGGAAAGATTCCCCCAGTACTTCTGACAGGGCTGAAAAATGTACATCTTTCCAGATGATTTATCTGAAAAAAGAAGTTACGGTGTGCTATGTCTTCCTATGTCTCTCCTAACGGAGAGCATTACAAATTCAAGTCACTTGAGGTTTAACTGAGGGATAGATTGTCTCCACACTTCACTTTGAAAGACATCCCCTGATATGTCACAGAATCACAGAACATTAAGGATTGGAAGGGACCTCCAAAGATCACCTAGTCCAATCTCCCTGCCAGAGCAGGATCACCTAGACCAAGTCACACAGGAACATGTCCAGGCAGGTTTAAAATGTCTCAAGAGAAGGAGACTCCACAACCCCCCTGGGCATTTATATTTAACTGCTAATAACCAGTGACAACAATTTCATAGGAAAAACTTGCAGGTTTTCATCCAGGGTGACAACAGCCGGCCCAGAATACATCACTGTGTTAGTGAAGCTGCAATTCTGTTTGCCATGCTTGTCACCTGATTCTTTAGCCACAGTGGATTTCATTTCATCTACCCAGGTTCTCACTGTAAAATACATCCACAGTTCTTCAGTCTGCCCCAGCCTATCCTGGATAAAAAATTATCATCATAAACTTTGCCACCACCCTACTCGCCTCTTTTCCAGGTCATTACAGAACACAGTGAATAGATGTATTGGCAGTGTGAAGAACAGCAGAGGCCAGTTCGTACACAGGGCTCTCCCCATACAGCTCTACTAGAGGAGGTGTTATGATGACAGTTATGACCCAGTGTTATGGGTGTGAGCTGGAAAACAGGAGGTTCCATATAAATCAGAAGGAACTTCTTCACAGTAAGGGTGAGAGAGCCCTGGAACAGGTTGCCCAGGAGACTTGTGGAGTTTCCTTCTCTGGAGACATTCAAAACCCTCCTGGACTTGGTCTAGGTGATCCTGCTGTGGCAGGGGGATTGGACTAGATGATCTTTCGAGGTCTCTTCCAATCCCTGGTGTTCTGTGATTCTGTGACAGGGAGGGGCTTCAGGAAAAAAAAGGAAAGAAAAAGAAAAGCTGTCATTCAGAGACAGGTGACAAGGACTAGAATAAAGACAAAAAATTTCCATACATATATATCTCAATCTCAATCTCAATCCATATATATCTCAATCAATCTCGCAATTCCTTATGTGAGATCATCACGACTTTCACACGAATAACTGTCCTTTTGTTTCCCTTTGTTTTACTTACTTTTTTCTGGCATGTCCCAGAGTGTTTTAAAATCACTTCCTTCCACCAATACCTGATAATCTTGGGCCATCAAACGCAGCCACTTTCAGCTATTTACCTATAGTGGTGAATTTAAAACATTACCCTTTAAAGAGAAAATATACCAGACTTTAAGGTCAGGCATACAAATTGACAGTAATCAATATAAGATTTAAAAGCAAATTAATTGCAGAAATAAATGTCCTTATTGACAGGTGCATATAGCATTTAAATTACGCCAGTCCATTATTTTATTGACTTTTAAAAGACAGAGGAAGGGAACATGGCAAAATGAAGCTGCAAATGCAGCTCAACTTATAAACAGAGCCACTGGAGGCCCTTTTTTAATTGCATTAATATCCAAACAGTCGTGTTTAGCATAGAATAGTCAAGGAGCATCCTCAAAAGTCCACTTTTAGAGAGCAGGAACCAATAATAACTCTGGGCTTTATTCTCAACAAATTAGTCATGTGCGTGTTACATAACTTTGCTTCAGACAGGGAATGAGCAACGAGGAGAGAGGCTGATGTGTTGGCATTTGGATGAAGTTCACACGCATCAAGGGGTCAGTTTCTAAGTTATGGAAGAGTCAAGAGCACAACACCCTGAATAAAGGGATTGAAATGAGCTTTTCTGGTCTGAGAGGCTGCTGAGCACATCCTTGACATTTAAATAACAAGCAAAATTTGCACATGCAAACTCTAGCCAGAAGGCAAAAGGGTAAATTCTACTGCTGAAAATCAGAGTAAAGTGGGCAGTTTGGACCAAATAAGGAAACAGAGGTGCTGTGACAATGTTCATTTGGAGAACATGAGAATACCACAAGTTTCAAGGACAGGCAGGGCTCATTATGTGTCTTTTGAGCTTGGTGATGGTGAATACATTCTGTTCTGATGAGCAAATTCTGGCTTTGACATAAAATTCAGGGTTGGTTCTTTTGCTGTGTGAAACTGAGGCACAGTGGAATAAAGGGGAACTAGCAAGGGAGAGATGAGGATGGTTGTGTTTGTGTAGCTCTGGAAGGAAACTTGGAAAAGAACATCCTGAGGACACTCACTCAGGCCTGACTTGTCCTCTCTGTACCCACATCCAGCAGACAAAACTGTTGTGGGAGTTATGAAGTAACAGCTATTGGAAAGAGTCAACAGGAGGTCAAATACATAGTAGTATTTAGTGGAACAATGTACTTCCCTTGATTTAAGGCTCTCAATGTGCATTGGCATCTAAACTATGACCGTAACATTTTCAGGCATCCTCTCCTCCATCTCACTGAATTTCCTTGATTGAAGTTGTAGACTTGAAGCTTTTCAGGCCATGGACAGAATTTGCAAATGAATATATTTATAGAAAAACCCCCAGATTGTGGCTTTTGAAGGACTATTCCTACTGAAAAAATGATGCAGTGCAAGAAGAATAAACAGGTGCATTATCAGTGTTGCCTTGCTTCTAGAAGAAGGCTTTTAACAGCCCTTGTTTTAGGCACAGTTACTCCAAATTCCAAATGCATTGACAAGCTGTGAAAAAGCAAATTATGCCTTCTTGCTTCATGCAAGCTTTGGTGATAATTCTCTTGAGTAATTAAATTCTCTTGAATAATTCCATTCACTTACAATTTGTTTCATAACTAGGATGGCAGAAAAGAAGTTCAGATTGGTTTGTTTTGCCACTAATGATTACAAATATTAGCATATTTGGAAATGAAATTGCACAAGTAATGGTCTGGCCCTAAATTCCTGGAAATTGCCTCCCTTCTGTTTCCAAACACATTAGACCCTTTTCAGCTTGCCAGGATTTGGTAGCATTTCATGTTTGCTGGCATGCTGAGATCTCATGGAGTAATCATAACATGAACTTTCTGGTAGGTGGTTTAGTGAGTACCTATACTAGATGCAATCTTTCTCTGAGATGAGAAGATGCAACAGGTGACTGTTATCATATCAGCCACAAAGCTTATGAATGCTTACTGACAGAATCACTCCGGTTGGAAAACACCCCTGGGATCACTGAGTCCAACCATCTACCTACCTTACAAGTTCACCCCTAATCCATATCCCTAAACACCTCATACAAATGAGCCTTAAACACATCCAGGGATGGCAACTCAACCACCTCTCTGGGAAGCCCATTCCAGTGCCTGACCACCCTTTCTGTGAAAAGAATTTTCCTAATGCCAAGTCTAAACATCCCCTCTTGAACCCATTCCTTCTTGTTCTATCACTAATTGCTTATGAGAAGAGACCAGCACGACCCTCTCCACAACATCCTTTCAGGTAGTTGTAGAGTGATGAGGTCTCCTCTCAGCCTCCTCTTCTTCAGACTAAAGACCCCCAGCTCTTTCAGTTTTTCCTCACAAGATTTATTCTCCAGGCCCTTCCCCAGCTTAGTTGCCCTCCTCTGCACTTGCTCCAGCACCTCCACATCTCTCTTGTATTGATGCAGTACATGTTCCTTGGTAGGATGACAAGGAAGGAGAAAGTTTACTCTTTTATTGTTACATTTTTTGAAATGCCTTTATCTTTCTGCATTGCAATAGTGTGTTGAATAAAAAGTAAATAGAATCCCTTTGGCTTTTATTATGACTACTGATGGCCAATGGTATGGTCTAGGTGATCCTGCTGTTTCAGGAGGATTGGACTAGATGATCTTTCGAGGTCCCTTCCAATCCCTAATGATTCTATGACTCTATGATTGTCTAAGCTGATGAAGCAAGCAATCATAGAGAAGTTCAGTGAAGCCATCAGAAATGTGTCATAGTCTTAAGGGTGATGAGCATTTCCTTACCATATTCATACATACACCACCCAAAAGATGATATGGACAGCATCAGTGAATCACAGAAACACAGAACATTAGGGATTGGAAGGGACCTCGAAAGATCATCTAGTTCAATCCCCCTGCCACAGCAGAATCACCTAGACCAAGTTGCACAGGAACATATTCAAGTGGGTTTTAAACTTCTCCAGAGAAGAAGACTCCACAACCACCCTGGGGAGCCTTTTCCAGTGCTCTGTCACCCTCACCATGAAGGCGTTCCTTCCCATATTGTTGTGGAATCTCCTATGCTCCAGCTCACACCCATTTCCCCTTGTCCTATCATTAGGTGACACTGAGACGAGCCTGGCTCCATCCTCCTGGCACCCACTCTTCACATATTTATAGACATTCATAAGATCTCACTGCACATCTAATAGTTCATTCTCTACCTGTGAAAACCCAAATACCAGCTAGGAAAAATCATCTCTGTCTCTTCTCTGTGAGTGGGGAAAGCTGTCATATTAGTTGTAGAGTTACAACACTCATGTTACAGAGGAGACCTCAGGGAAAATTAATTCTAGGTTGTCCTTAGCTCACATTTAGCCACAATTGTCTCTCGTTTTACACTTTGAATACTAAGATACTTGGAACCACCTCTTTTGGAGTCTGTAATAGCCAGCAAGGGAAATGACTGCATTTCAAGCACTCAGACTGGATTCCTAAGGATCCACACTGGAACAAGCCGAGCTATCAAGACTTGCCTTCTCTCTGTAATTCATGCTGTAAAGTCTCAGTGCAATTGAGTAATTTTATTATGGAAAAAAAATATATTCTCTTTTAGAACACTCCTTTCATGACACATAAAATCAGATCTAAGCAGAGGCTTTGCAGAAGTGGGAATGATTTTTGGTTTTCCATTAAATCCATGCAGTAAACCTCTGGAGAATTTTCTGTCTTGCACAGGATTTAATATTGTATGTCAGAAGCACTGCATTTCAAAACACATCAGACTGAACCCTGGCTGCTGCTAATCTGAACTGTATGAACAAGTTATGTGACTTTTCTCTGGTCTTAATGCGAGGTAAATTGCTTTCTGTTTTTAATCCTATAGGCTTTGTCTGTAAAATATCTTCCCCAGGAACTGTTCCATATCAGAAGCTGCACTGGGGTGAAGAATGAGAGAGAGAGAGACAGTGCAGGGCTTGCTCTTTGAATAAGATATACTAATTGCTCAATGTTATTTTTATCAAGTAGTTTCTCAGTCAGAAAGCCCCAACATCAAACAGCTTAATAGGACAACTGCATCAAAGAAGTTGTCCAACATAGAATCATAGAATCATTAGGGATTGGAAGGGACCTCGAAAGACCATCCAGTCCAATCCCCCTGCCACAGCAGGATCACCTAGAGCAAGTCGCACAGAAACACATCCAGGCAGGTTTTAAACATCTCCAGTAAAGGAGACTCCACAACTCCCATAATATAAGAAGAGGAACATAGACATCAATAAACCTTATGTGCCTTCAGGTGCTGGGCACCCTGAGTTCCTGTCGTGTTGGTTAGAGCCCAGACTTTCCCCCAGCACACTGCACTGAGCAGATCCTGTCCATGGAGAGAAATTCTCCTTTTTACTACTTCCAGCTAATGACCAAGGCTACATTAATAAAATACAGGCTTCTCAAGCCCTAAGTAGGAGGTTCAGTGGAGCAGTCATGGTCTGCTCAAGATCACTAATTTTTGTAAATTTTTGTATGTTTCACCTCCAGCACCATTTCAGCAGCTATTGATCTCTTGCACCATCTGCCACCATGGCCCTGCCCACAGAATGCTGCCTTGACAAAATGCTATAGAGGTGCCTACATGCTGTGATGCAGCCTGCTCATGCCTTCAGGTTGTGCCTTGTTGACCAAAATGATTGTCTTGAGCTGCAGGGGCAGCCCCCAGGCCCGCTGTGGATTCACACCAAGTGCTATGCCCAGAGGAATGACTAGTACTCTCAAAGCAAAGGCACACCGATGGGTTTGGGTTGAACAACTTGTGTCACCAGGCAGTGCTTCCTGGGGCAGAATTCCTTGGTGGATCAAGCAGTGATAAGGACAACATGGGATATTTATTAATCATTACAGTTTTTGTGCTGATAAATACACTCAGGAATAGCTGCATCATCAGCCCTTTGCTTTTGGATACCCAGTGACTACCATAAAATTCTAGCCCGGAAAACAGATGTCGATTCTACTTATAACAAGGGAAAAAACTTGTCAGAAATTGCCTGAAATAGTCAGAACTTTCCAGAAATAAGAAACCCTTGACTTTATACGTTGGCTTTGTTGTATATGCTAGGAAAAAGCCCTTAGGCACTCATTTACGCAGAAGCATAGTTTGCTCAAATTAATTATGCAATACCTGACTTCTATTTTATTTTTAAATATTGCATAAACTAGTAACTATTATAGAATTAACACTTTAAAATATTAACAAGTCAGAGAAAGCCCTGGTCTCTGGACAGCTTGCAGATGCTTAGCCAGATGCCTTTCCCTTGAGTACCTTCTAAATTAACTTTTTAAGATCATTTTCCTCAGACACCCAGACCATTTCCTTTAACAGATAGACTTCCAAACTGAGCTTTGAATTCAGCATCAAGAGTCACAAATGTGATTTGTAATCCCTAATCTGTAAACTCAAAATTCTTCCTCTGGAGATAGTTTGAAAACAGCTCAAAATCAGTTACATTTCCATCTTTTGACTCCACTCCACCGAATCACCTCTCCTTCTGCAAAGTGCTCTGTGAATACCTGCATGACATTTTCTCTTCAAGTCCCCTTTTCCTGATCCTACAAGAAATGTTTGTAACTTTAATCCTAAGTGAACTCTGATTTTAGTAAGAAATGTCTCCTATTTGTCATGTTATTCTTTCTGGATTAAATCTCTCAAGAGGCTTGGGGGTTGGTGGTCTCTTTTATCATGTCAACACTGAATGCCAGGCTGGTTTTTCTTCAAAGTGTCTTTTCACAGAATTACAGAACGTTAGGGATTGGAAGGGACCTCAAAAGATCATCTAGTCAAATCCACCTGCCAGAGCAGGATCACTTAGACCAAGTTGCACAGGAACACATCCAGGCGGGTCTTAAACATCTCTGGAGAAGGAGACTCCACAACACCACTGGGCAGCCCCTTCCAGTGCCCTGTCACCCACATTGTGAAGACGTTCCTTCTGATATTTATATGGAACGTCCTATGTTCCAGCTGACACCCATTGCCCCTTGTCCTATCACTAAATGACATTGATTAGAGCCTTTTATATGTGCCCATCAAGCCTAGGACAATACCTGACAGATATGCTTCTCCGTTGCAGAGGAACCTATTACTGAGATTGAATATGTAAGAGATCTCAGATTTAATATGTAAGAGATCTGTCTTATTTAAAGATCTAAAATCAAGTGAAGAATATGTTGGAGTAATTAAAATGACACCAACTTGTGAGAAGAGTATTAAAAACTGAACACTCTTAAAGGAAGTACAAAATGGAACTTTGTAAAGTGTCTTTCACAAGAAGAGCAAATTAGTTCACTGCCCTCAATCAGAGCAGCCAAGAGGCTGCAGAGAAAAGAGAAATACCTTCCCAACTGCTGTGGATGCAGGAAGGGCTCTCTAAAATTAGCAGATGTGCTCATTTGATGAAAGGCCAGAAGGCATCACAGTGCTCTGAGAGCCTTTTGTTCAAATTCAACCTCAAATTGGAAGAAGAAATGAGATAATTTCCCCACTAAATTGTCTTTGCCAGACGTGGGTTCTTTTTTCTGAACTACATGTTTCTTCCTTTAAAAATGGGTAAGATTGCACCAAATGGCAGGTATTTTCAAGAGTAATGGGGAGAAAACCTTAGAGAGGTTCTTCACCTTTCAGCCTCTATTATCAGGCCATATGATGTCTGTTCTGTCGCCCACCAGATTGCTGAGGAACAAACCAAAATACAAACCCAAAAGGCTACGTAGGATAGACAAATAGCAATGTGTTCCTCCCTGATTACAGCTGAGGGAAAGTTATTTTTATTCAAACTGTCCATTTACACAGTCTTTTACTCCTCATCTCCAACCATTGTGGTTCAGAAAGCTATGGCAGATCCTCTCTAACAACGTGACAGAACATTGCTGAAAATCCACAATACAACAGAGAGAGAATGGTGAAAACCACATGTTACCCATTGGTTGCATCCCACCATCACAATGGCTGAGTGGAGAAACAGAAAGTCCTAAAGAATTCAAAATCACTGAAAGCAGAAGGTCCTGCTCTATAACGGAAAGGACGACTCCCCATTGTGTAGGACACTTCACCCCTTAGAGGTAGCAGTCAGTTTTCAATCCATTAGGGCAAAATTGAGTTGTGTGTTGGCGAAGCCTTCCAGCTTCTCCTGCATTGACCTATACACATGATGACTTCTAAGAAACTCTTTTCCCCAACCAGATAATTCAAAAATGTTTTGAGCTACATGACTCATTCTTCTATAACAACCATCAGAGGTGGTTTCAAGAGCCATCTGTGATTCATTAATGGTTACTCATTTATCACGGATTATGATTGGATTTCATTATCAAGGTTTATTAAGGCAGTTCTAATGTAGGTTAATATCCGTCAGAGTGTGCTCCTCCCAAAGCTATGTTGACTAAACAGCTTTATCTGCTATGTCTTCCATTTATTAGTTCAGCCAACATCACCAAAACCAAGGCAATCAGTCACTAAAGATGAGTAGTAAGTAAAAGTGATAGTAAATAAGAATTTCCACAGTCTTGATCGCCTCCTAATCAAAGTCATTAACACCCTTGATATATGTAACTGTGATAAATACCATCACGGATTCAAGGAGGTCCAGAGAGGATGGAGTTTAAATTGTGAAATTATCATATACCACTGCCATATATTATCACACAACCACAGAATCATGGACCATTAGGGATTGGAAGGGACTTCAAAAGGTCATCTAGTCTGATTTCCCCCCCAGAGCAGGATCACCTAGATCCATTTGCACAGGAACATGTCCAGGCAGAGGAGGAGACTCCACAACCCCCCTGGGCAGCCCATTCCCCTGCTCTGTTTGAAAGTATTTGTTCAGATGTTGATTCAGAGATTGATGACAGCTCTCTCAGTCTTTATTCCAATGTGTTAATATAATGAGATTTTGCCCAAAAAAGGGGGTCTGAAATATTTTGTCAGGTGTTGCTGTACTTTCCACCAGCTGTCGAGGTTGCAGTATCACAACACCTGGGAGCTGCCTAGGGAAGAGCAGAGCCCCGCAGCGCTGACGGCTCCCCTGTATAATGGGGGCAGGGGCAGGTCAAGGGTACTTGTCCTCAGGGATGATGGGCTGCCCTGGAGCTAGCACATAATTTAGTTTTAGTGACCAAAGCTTACAGAAGAATCCATGCTGGTGATGAGCTTACACACATTGATCACCCTAATGAACTGGCTGTTCCAACAGTAAATCAGAGTTCTCCACTAGTTGCTAAGCAGATAGTTGTGCTGAGGAGCGAGTTATACAATCATTTCCACTGGATATGTTTAAGCCTCTCATCTGTAAAAATTATTTAGAACAAATGTTAAATAACACAGTTCGATTTTTACTGTGAAACACTTCATCCACAGAATAAGTATTTGAAGAGGACAACTAGAAGTTCCTTTTGATATTGATCTGAATTTTCAATGACATATTTGTGCTTTAAATCAAAATGAAATTTCAATCCAAGAAACTTAACAAAGAAAGTTTAGTCTTCTATCCAATCTGAAAGTAGAAGGATCATTTTAAAAATACAACAGACAAAAAAAATCAAAACAAACCAGTGTTCAGGTATTTTTCTGAGGTAAAATAATACTTGTTCCTAAAGGAATTAAACTGTGGGTTGCCAAAGTGGCCTCTGGGATAGGGGGTGAGGGCCTGGTCTGATTTTGCCAACAGAAATATTAGCAAGGAGCTGGGCAGTGGGAAAAATCCCCAGACAGCAACATGAGCTGAGTGATCGTTTCCTCTTGAACTTGCTTGCAGTGACAGTTTAGGCAGCTGGGTCTCACTGACTCCAAAGTTAATAAAAATCTTCTGTAACTGCTCTCATGCAAAATTTAGTTCCAGTGACATTCACAGCTGCCAGAGGGTTGTTAGACGTAGCAGAAACAGTACTAAGGAACCTGTGTGAAAGGGTTCAGCTATTGTGTGCTAAAATCTTCTCATTTTTATTATCCTGCTCAACTTTCCATCTTTTTGCATCTTTTCCCCACCCTTCTCTTCAGTTCATGGTTTCTGAGGCTCAGTTCTCCCATAGATACATTTCATACTGCACTTGCTATCAGGGAACTCACTCTTTCCTCACGTGATCATACTGCTAATAACGCAAATTAATCTAAAATACCAAAATTCAACCTATTTAAGAGAGCTTGAGTATCAAGTGTTTACACTCACCAAACAGGGCTTCAGTTGAGGATGTGGGGGAGAGTATAAGCCAGCAAATGAATTACCAGCTTCACTGACTGCCTCTCTGGAAAACAGGCTGAATTAACCAAACACATTTCACCTTAAATTATTAATTAAAGTTTAACAGAACTCTCATAAGGTTGTGTACGCTCCTGTTTCCAAAGTGCTGTGATTTTCCCTTTCCAGTTGAACACACTTGATCAAATACTAAAAGCACCAACAGAGCAAAGCAGCTACAGCTGAGTGTTTAAGGAAAAGGCTGGAGTAGAATAGCCTAGACTACAAAGATGAAGCCAGATTTGCACATCAACCGTATACAGGCAGGGTGTGACTCCTCAGTTACCACTCAGACCTTACACACAGCACGTATAAGGTGTGGAAGAAAACACCCAGCCACTAGAATTTCAGAGGTCACACAGAAATGACAAAGAGTTGAACAGGCAGTTCCTTTTCTTTTGATTTTTTGGGGGTTTCTTGCTTATTCCAGGTTTTTCATAGCAACAGCTATTGAAAAGTGCTCCTTTCTGTCTGTGTTTTGATTCTATCTTGACCAAAGCCCTCCTCCTGTCCATGCTGCAAAGTATTCAGAGAAAGATCTCCTGCATTTGATTAGGAGTAGTGCTAACATCTTCATTTGGGGGAAAAAAATAAGACACAAAAGGTGGATCAGAAGTGGGGTGGTTAGCAGAACGAGAGAGGTCCTCCTCCCCCTCTACTTTGCACTGGAGAGACCACATCTGGAGTACTGTGTCCAGCTCTGGGCCCCTCAGTTCAAGAAGGACATGGAGCGGCTGGAGGGTGTCCAGTGTAGAGCAACATGGATGATGAGGGAAGTGGAGCACCTCCCTTATGAGGAGAGGTTGAGGGAGCTGGGTCTCTTGAGCTTGGAGAAGAGGAGACTGAGGGGTGACCTCACTAATGTCTATAAATTTATGAAGGGTGGATGTCAGGAGGATGGAGCCAGGCTCTTCTCAATGTCATCTAGTGATAGGACAAGGGGCAATGGGTGTCAGCTGGAACATAGGAGGTTCCATATCAATATGAGAAGGAACCTCTTCCCAGTGAGGGTGACAGAGCACTGAAAGGGGCTGCCCAGGGAAGTTATGGAGTATCCCTCAGTGGAGACCCACCTGGATGTGTTCCTATGCGACTTGGTCAGAGTGATCCTGCTGTGTCAGCGGGATTGGATTAGATGATCTTTCGAGGTCCCTTCCAATCCCTAATGATTCTATGATCTAAGGATAGGACAAGGAGCAGTGGGTGTGAGCTGGAGCATGGGAGATTCCACATCAATGTGAGAAGGAACTTCACAGTGAGGGTGAGGGAGCACTGTAATGTGCTGCCCAGGGCAGTTGTGGAGTCTCCTCTGAAGACATTTCAAACCCACCTGGATATGTTCCTGTATAACTTGTTCTAGGTGATCCTGGTCTGGCAGGTGGATTGGACTAGATGATCTTTCAAGGTCCCTTCCCATCCACAGTGATTCTGTGATTCCGTGTAAGAATCAGAAAGTGATGCGTGTTCTGTTTGCTGTCTGGAAATCCTACAGTATTAATCTAAAAATAATGATTCCTAGCAGAAGATCAGTTAGAATGTGGATATGTAACAACATAAAGAACAGACACTGCATGAAATTTTTGCTAATAAGATGAAAATCTAATGTCAAATTAGAAAAAAAAATCTTGAAAGGCATTTTTAAAAAGTGTAAAAGGTTATTTTTAGAAGGACTGAAATGTCCTTTTTATTTTATTTTTAATCCCTAACATATTTGTATGAGATGCCCTTAGAAATCTCAGTGCCTCCCACTTCTGATAACAGAATCACAGACATTTTCTAGATAAGTTTAGGGAACTTGAAGACAGCAAGTACATGCAAAATTAAAAGCTCAAATCTCTCTCCATCTTCCATAGAGGATTAAGACACTTCACGAGGCTCTTCAGAGTCACTACATGACTGGTACCTGATATGACTGAGCCAAGAAAAACTGTCTCAAGTGAGGCTCAGACCTCCCTTGTCTTAGAATCAGTATGGACACTAGGACAACCTAGAAGTTACTAGCTAGGTCACAGAGGATCCCAGAGAGTAACAAGGAATAAGGGATTCAAACCTGGATGTTCAGAGTGAGCAGCTTCACTGGGAGGAAAATGTTAGTAATGAAGAGTATGTATTAAGGAACTACAGTCTCTCAGACATCCTATTTTATCTAATTTTTTTCTTCACTTGTATCTATTTCTTCATATTTGTGAAGTTAAGGGCCAGGTTTTTTTCCTAGGTCCAAGCAGAGGATATCTATGGTTATCCTTCAGTCTTTTCTTAAATAAATAACTTGCTAAGTCAGTGTAGCTCATTTCCATTTGGCTCGAGTCATACTTTGAAGATTAAAGGAGCAAGGATGTGGGGGGATGGAAGAAGAGCGAGGGGAAAGCTCTGTGTGTTAGCTGCAGTGCAACCCAGAATTGACAGATGGACAAAGGTAATTGCAGGTCCCACGGGCTGCCATTCAAATTAGGTTCAACCTTATAGGGGATGACAGGGAATTAGTCTTATCAGCACACGTGCCCGTGCTGTGGTTGCTGTTACATATGTCTCCTTCACCTGGCTGGCTCTGGACTGCCTAACGTTTGCAGTGCAGAGGGCTGACAGCACCAAAAATCATTATGGAAATGTAGGGAATCAATGAGTAAAACTAACTCTCATCTTGCATATGGAGGGATCATTCCAGGAGCCCAGACACAGGAAAGAAGTCATCTGTGGATGAAGCAGGCAAAAGGTATCCGTAGAGAGTACCTGGCATATTGCCAAGAGCTGGAAACACACTGGGTTTGGTGGTACAGTTTGGTGACTCCTGGAAGACAGGCACAAGCCCTAACAGAACAGTTCAGTGGTGAAACAGAAGGTAATGTCTGGGGGCATGTGCAGGGGAGGAGACATGAGAGCCATGCCAGCTGCTCAGAAGGAAGGAAAAAGCAGCACAGTGGGGAGAGGGCTCTAAGCTCTCAAGCCTTGCTGGTGAGATGGGCCAACAGAGACGTGTCTCCTGAACTGTCACTTCTTTGTGAGCTTAGGGATCACTTCTGGTACATCATTTTACTTGGGACTTTTAACACTAACAGATTGGGTGTGCAGGTGGGGAAACACAGGGATGAAGGGAAGAGGCCAGACACATGGAGACAGCTGATGAAAGACCTCATACAATGATGAAGTCAATAAAATACTGGGGACAGAGGAAGGGCAAATGGGTCAAGAGCAACAACCTTAGGTTTGGAACAAATAACAAAGCAATGAGATGTAAAAGTATCACCGTAAAGGACTGAGACATAAGTTCTGTGTAAAATACCGTGAGGGCACACTGAGTGGCCTGCAATTACCATGCACACTGAGAAACAGCCAATCTCTTAAATCAGAATATACCACTGAATAAAGTATTTCAAAAGTTTTCCAGAAGGATTTGTAGCATGCATACACACGTCTGTGCATCATCAAACCACTCAAAGTGATGTTGAAATGTCAGCCCAGTTGGTGCTTTAGCTCCGAAGAGGGTTTTCTGTGGGGTTTGGGTGTGGGATTTCTTTGTGTCACCTGTCACTGGTTTTACAATGCTTTCCAGAATGGACTAGTAGTTGGAGGCAGAACCTACAATCCTCAGACTACAATATATAAGTGAACTCTAATTCCAGAGAGTGTTGAGTGAGTGGGGTGTCTCTGAAATACAGCCTTGGTGGACTACATCATGCAAAGATTTGCAAAGGTTGTCTCATTTCAAAGACTCTTGTCCAAGGAGTTTCACCTGTTTCAAAGCTGAGTCTGGAGGAGAGTTTGTAGGAGAAAAACAGAGATCCAGGCATCAGTGTTTCTAAGCTCAAGGGATTGTTTTCTTATGCAAAGGCACCCTCCAGTAGCTGCATGCCACTTTCTCTTGCCCTAAGCCATGGATTTCTCTTTGATCCCTTGCCCTCACTTCATCTTCCTTTCACTTCCTTTCATTTTAGGTGCCATTGCTACAGAGGGACAAGTCCTAATTCTTAAACAGTCACAATGCCTTTATCTGTTTATGAAGTGGAATACTGAGAAGGAGATGAGATTTGATGAGGAGTTTTGACTTCACAAGGCTCCTAAACTCATCATGGAGGCAGTTTATGCAACGTTACCACATTACATGTGCTCTGTTGAATGCTCTGAGGATTTCGAAAGGACTGAAGTGAATTTAGACATGAAAAAGCCTTAAATAATAGATCTTAAAGCTTTTTTAGTTCAAATGGCACTTCACCCTGCCTGTACTCACTTGCTACACAAAAAACAGTATTTTCTAAAAGAATGCAGTCTGGGAGTCACATGTAATCTTTCTGCACTGACTAAATCCCTCCAGCTTACAAAAGGTGATTTTTTTAAAGCTGCCTCTCTTTACAAACCTCCCATGTGTTGCTTTTTAAGGAGAAGAAGAAAAAAAAATCCCTCTCATTTAAAGCAAACCACTTCACCGTTGTTTTGTTCACTTCTGACACATTTTTCCTTTGGAGCAGAGCAGGGTACTGCAGCTCTCAAAAATCTAGTCAGGACATTTCATCTGTCTGAAGCAGCTCTAACATCTTGCTGGGTGATGCATTTCTATTCCCATTAAATTTCCACGAAGTCAGCTCTCATCTGGCACAGAAGAAGCCCACCTACAGCTAATAGCACCATCCATTTAGACGACCTTTTAAGGTCCCTTCCAATCCAAAGCTTTCAATGATCCTTGATCCTCAGTGAGATCCCAAGTACTTCTGTAGTATCTATTTAGATTGATTCTCCCTTGCTTTTAGAAGATTTCTGCATTAAGCCTGCATTGAAGCCACATTTCTCCTAAACTTTCTGGCATTTTATGATGTATTCAGCGACTCCCACAGAAAGACCACTGACTGAGACCTTCATAATGTACCCGGTACAGCTACAGCATCTCATGCTCATTTCTGTTACGTAAAGGTCATTCCACCTCTATGGCCTTGTTCCGTTCATGTGGGAAGCCTCAGTAGCAGAGGAGGCTACCAGCTTTGTTTCTGTGATAAGCTAGAAGCTTTGCCTGTGTCCAAGTGCTCTGTCACACCTCATCAGAAAGAAGTTCCTTCTCATATTGATGTGGAACCTCCTATGTTCCAGCTTACAACCATTGCCCTATCACTAGATGACACTGAGAAGAGCCCGGCTCCATCCTCCTGACACTCACCCTGGAGACCCAGCTCCCTCCACCTCTCCTCATAAGGGGGGTGCTCCACCTCCTTAATCATCCTCGTTGCCCTACGCTGGACTCTCTCTAGCAGCTGTGTGTTCTTCTTCAACTGAGGGGCCCAGAGCTGGACACAATACTCTAGATGTGGTCTCACCAGGGCAAAGTAGAGGGGGAGAAGTACCTCTGTTCACCTGCTAACCACCCCTCTTCTGATCCACCCCAGGATGCTGTTGGCCCTCTTGGCCACAAGAGCACACTGCTGGCTCATAGTCATCCTGTTGTCCACCAGGACCCCCAAGTCCCTTTCTCCTAAACTACTCTCCAAATGAATAATAATAATCTCCAAAAGAATAATAATAAGAAGAAAGAAAGAATAATTGGAATTAAAATAGTAAAAACCCCCCAAAATACCATTATCAATTGTGTACTATTTGCTTGCAACATGTTTGTGGTCATCACCTGCCCTGGTGTCTTCACATCAGGACAGTCCACTGGTAAAAATCAGCAGCAGAAGACATATTTCAGTTCTTGACACCTTCTCCTGACCTCTCTACTGAATTAGCTTTCAGAAGGAGGAGCAGGACTGGACCTCACCCACAGCTACTGCGACAGCAGTTCATGTCAGTAACTGGATCCCACACAAAGGCTTGTCAGTCGTGGAATTTGTGTTCCAGCAAAGCCTGGAGCGTACGAGCTAATGCAGTGCTGTTAAAGCTTTCAATTTGAAGCTGGGTTCCTGTCTACTTAATTAAAAAAGGAAGCATAAAATACGTTCAGCAGTGACCGTGGCAGCAGGCAAAAGCAATTGCTGAAATTAACTGCTGATTGCCCATTGGTAGGAGCTCATTAAGGCTTCGATACTTGAGCTCCACATATTTCACCAAAGTCAATGTGGCTGTTGATGTGGACAGAAAGCTCATCCTATTTCCTGCCTTACAAAAGCTCTTGTAAAGATTTAGCCCCAAAGTAAGCAGAGGTCCTTGCATGTTTTAGATAGGGCCGTGCCTTCCAATGCCATCACAACATCTCTCCTTGCACTGGCCAGACCCTGCCCAGGGAGCATCCAAAACACAATCAGCTCCTTTGCTCCAGAGTAGCTAAAAGCACGTTTCTTTTCTCCACAGTGTTTTGCTCTGAGTAAACACCATCCCCAGAGCGTTGTAACAGCAGCGACAAATCGAAAGCTGAATGTTGCAGAGAACATTTGCAGATGTGAGGTTTGAGCACTCAAAGCAATCCAAACGCCAGCATGTTTAGCCACTTGCCAGCTCATTATTTTTGCAAAATATTTGAGGATATAAACAAACACTCAGAGACAACAACTTTCATCATGGAATGTGCAGAGATGCTTTCAAGAGGCTCTGGTTACCATCAGCAGTGCAGGTAAATGAACTGGGCAATTTGCCTGTGGTCTAATGAATGCAGGTAGCCTGTTCTCATTTGTGAGCTCACTGGTTGTGCTGATAGGATCTTGCCTAATGCACCTCTGAGCAATTACTAAAGGAACTAAAACACAGCATTTAATTAAGTGTTTTCCTTGTCTAAGAAGAGAGTTTTCCCTAAGAGGAACTGCCACAAGAAGAGCAATCCTGCTCTGTGGGCTTTGCCACGATCAGTGAGGCCACACTGTAAAGTTTTTCACTCAAAAGCACTGGTCCAGTTGACAAGAAAGAGAAAAAAATCCAAAAGTAAATAAACTTCTGGGTTTGCGACAACCATATGCAAGAGGAAAACATTTTGCTCTTGATTTAAGTGTCCATTTCTCCACCTCTTGACATGTCCTGATTCTTTGCCCAGGGAGGTGGTGATGTCACCAACCCTGGAGGTGTTTAAGGAATGGGTGGATGCGGCACTTGGGGATATGGTCTAGCAGTTAGGCACTAGGAGAAAGGGCTGGACTTGATGACCCTGGAGGTCCTTTCCAGCCATGATGATTCTATGATTCTATGATTGGGCACTGGCTTAATGCGGTGCAGCTGCGATGGTTGAACCTGAAGACGTCCATAAGTTCTATGGATGTATTTTCTGATAAGTAGGTTTGCAGGGCTCCTCAGATTGCACTTACCAAGTGTTTTGGGAAACTTAGGGACACTCAATGAATTTGTGTGGAAATCCTTGGAACTCACTTAGTTTAGAGAAAACTATTTAACCTCAGGAGTCACAGTAATTCTTTGGAAAAGGGAAAACGCACTATAAAGTTCTGACGGATGGAATGAACACTCAGAAGTTATGTTCCTGTTGTCAGGCAATCTGTTTGCAAGCCTCTAGTCACTAAACCTCTGCCAAATGTAATCCTTCTTGAATGGGATTATTCAGGATTCACAGGTGATCCTTCCTGCAGGTTTCAGAATCCAGTCTCTGAGACACTGCCCAAAGGTATTTAGAATGTCGTTGACTGTTTCCTAAATGCAGCAACACTGATACGTTCTTGGCAGACAAATAATTAAGATTAAAAAAACCCACAATGAAGAAAATAACAAGAATTTTCAATAATAACAAGAATTTTCAATAATAACAATTATCACCATAATTATCATTTTCAAAATAAACCCTCACTAATAAAGACACCTTTATGTTTTACCTGCAGGTATGAAAAACCAAGTCAGCATCCTCACCTCAAAAAGCTATTACATTTCAAGGTAAAGTCTCTAGCATTAGCTTAAGGTTTGAAACAAATAGCAACAACATCAATTATAAGACTTGTTGTTGAATGTTGAATAACAACAGCATCGATTATAAGACTTGTTTACAATTTCAGTCTGCTTTCAATATCAATGATCCCATACTCACTCTGACAAAATTCATGTCTGGTAAAGTATTCTGCTTTCATGAAGTAGTTCTTCCAACTGAAAAAAACGTTTAAAAACGTAAAGCTACAAAAACATTATTGGCTTTTCACCAGTCCTTACTCTTACACAGCTACTTTCTATGAATCAGGGTCATCATTTCCTGGATGTAATGCTTTAGAGGTGTCCCTCACTGTCTTTAAAGTGGTTGGTTTTCCTATGTTGTCTCCTTTCCGTGAACTTGTACCAAGTATTCCACCTGCTACGTGTGTATTTACGCAATGAAGGACCTGGAGAATAAATCTTGTGAGGAAAGATTGAAAGAGCTGGGGTTCTTTAGTGTGAAGAAGAGAAGGCTGAGAAGAGACCTCATCACTCTCTACAACTACCTGAAAGGACATTGTGGAGAGGGTCGTGCTGGTCTCTTCTCACAAGTAATTAGCGATAGAACAAAAGGGAATGGGTTCGAGTTACAACAGGGGAGGTTTAGACTGGGTATTAGGAAAATTTTTTTCACAGAAGGGTGGACAGGCACTGGAATGGGCTTCCCAGGGAGGTGGATGTGGATGTGTTATGGCTCATTTGGATAAGGTGTTGAGGATATGGATTAGGGGTGAACTTGTAAGGTAAAGTAGATGGTTGGACTTGACTATCCCAGGGGTCTTTTCCAACCAGAGTGACTCTGTGAATGTTAGCAGCAGCCTGTCATTACTGGTTTGTGTAGCAAAGTGATCACGGAATCACAGAATGTTACAGGTTGGAAGGGACCTCAAAAGATCATCTAAGTCCAACCCCAGCTGGAGCAGGGAAGCCTACAGCACCTGGTGGACCCAGACTGTCTCCCAACCAGGTCTGACCCTGCTTAGCTGATCCATCATTCCATCACTGTGATCTGGCTGCTCATTTCTCTGAGCTCTTTTGTTTCTACTGATCATGAGATCAGGAAGAAGGGTTTTTTCCTACCTAACTTGCTTTGGAGTCATGTGGCATAGAGGGAATAACTCTTCAAAAGAGACAATTAAAAACATATACTGTATGTTCTGCTACATCATTGTGGTGGAAATTTAATCTTGTGAAGCATTTTATCCAGTAATTGAGGCAAATTTAAATCAAATATTAGCTGGCCTGTGTCTGCCATTGATAAATTACAACAGAGCTCTATCTAATAGGGTGAATCTGACCTCTGGTCAGAAAATCCTCTTCATTGTCATCTGGTGTTGGTGAAAACAGTGGATGCTTTAAAATTCAATATCTACTGGAGGAAAGATCATGTGCAAAGTAATGTTGGCATGGGATTTTTCTATTAAATTCTGCTGGAGGGTAGAGGTTCAATTGTCCTGTCAGCTTCTTTTCAAGTTTATAATTTGTTGTCTTTTCCAGCCATTTCTGGGAACATTCCAGCTCCTTCTGGGAAGCTTCCAGGATTGGAAGGGACCTTGAAAGATCATCTAGTCCAATCCCCCTGACACAGCAGGACCAACTAGACCAAGTCACACAGGAACACATCCAGGCGGGTTTTAAACCTCTCCAGAGAAGGAGACTCCACAATCCCTCTGGGCAGCCTGAGTAGGTTTTGTTTCAACATGAGTAATCTTTCCATTTGTTTCAGGTTTTGAGATCCAAAAGAGACTGTTTGGTTGCTTTGACGTGGCTGCTGGGTCAAAGAAAGTGTGTAATGACACTGTTCTAAAGGTCACATCTTTCTCAGCTAGGTCGTCATATCCTAAATCACTGGAGCATTTTTAAAGCATCTAATCAGACAGCTAAAGCGTCCTTGTTGCTATTGTTAGTTTGCATAAACATCCAGTGCTTCAGCTTAAAGCAATGTTATCTGAATTAATTAGCAGACATTCTAGCCCATTACTGGGGGGAGGGACGTGTTACCTTTGATTTTGGTGGGGCAGTGATTTAACTCAAGGTACAGAGGTTTTACAAACAATAAAGGTGTAATTGGCATTCATAACAAGATCATTGGGATGCTTTTGAACACTTCTCTTGGCATTTCATTTTGAGTTTAATTAATGCAAATATCTGCATACACCAGGACAAATTAGATGAAGATTTGTTAATTATTAATAATACAGATTATTCTTTAGATAAATTATGAATAAGAGATGACATGGTCAACACAACAATTAGTTGATGTGTAAGGGAGCTGAAGTTACTGCTTGATACACATTTCTTTCTGCAGATCCTCTAACAGGAGTCAAACCAACAGTGTGATGTGCAAGTTTTGTCAGGTATAAAATATTCATTCACTCCTCACCTGCTTTTTTTTAAATTATCTGCCAAAAATATGTTTTATGCCGGGGTCTGCGCCTTGGCCATGTAGAAGAAGTTCATGGTAAGTCACGGTGTACGATAAATCACTTGAAATTAAATTGAAATCTAAGAAAGAAGCATTGAAAGAGCAGAGGGTTTGAAAGGAAAAGGTAGTAATTGTGTGGTAAAGTCCTTGCATGATGAAAAACTACCTGATTTTCAGAAGGTTATGGCCAGGGGTGAACTGGATCAGAATGAGAAGAAAAGTCACCAATGTTCAGGACTGTGTCCTTGTGTCTGGTACTTTAAGAGGGCAGGTAGAAATTGAATTCAAGAGCAAAATGTACTTCAGAAGAATTCCTACCCCTGAAAGACTTAAGTGGAGAAGCAGACCTGCGCATGTACCAAAAGCTTGGTCATTGAACACATTGGTCCTAGCACAGCTTGCTCATCCTGTTTCATGCTTGTGCTCTTCCTAGAGAAGTGTTAGGCCCTCATTTCTCTTTGTGTTGCAGAATAACCAGAGAGCCATGACTATGGAAGCAGTGACATGTGCTTGTACAAACACTGGGCTGCACCTTTTTGTTTTGCAGAAGGTGTTTATGGTCTTCAGAGATGCCTATAGGAATTCAGGAGATAGCTCAGCAGCTACTGTGTGTGTCTGTGGCCATGTTACTGTCACTCCTTACTCTGCACAACTATGAAATGTAGCAGAAAAGAATGGAAAGCCTGGCCTGAAGTGTTTTCTCTTCAAGTTCAAAACCTGCCTGGACATGATCCTGTGCAACTGGATCTAGATGATCTCACTGTAGCAGGGGGTTTTGGATTAGACGATCTTTTGAGATCCCTTCAAATCCCTAATATTCTGTGATATATCCTTCATACGTCATTGAGTCTAATTTTACATTTATCTTTTCCATTGTCTTCAGTTCACAGCTTAGAGCTCTGAACTTTGAAGCAGTTCTGCAATCACTTCATTATCAGAATTGCTGGGAAACCACACCGCATTTTTCTACAGTGTGTGTATAGTGTTGTCTTCTGGACACTCCTGCTGTTTAGCTCTTCGTGCTCAATAAAAGTGATCTGATCAATCTTCAGACTTGCTCTGAATAGGCCCACCAGAACTATCTGTCACTCCTGCCACCCAATTCCTTCAGCAGGATTCTTAGTACTTGGCTGGATCTCCAGACATGTCCATTTAATTAAAGACAGTTATCACTTGGGCATGTTCTGTTTAAAACCTCAAAGAGCTGAAACACTTTTTTGTACAAACTGTGTACCCCACTTTTTGGTTCAGGGATACATGCCACAAAATGAAGGAGACCAGCTTGTCTGGAGGTTTGTGCCTCGAGGGCTTCTCTTGCAGGAGACTGATCTTTCTGTAGAGTAGCTGAAAGCTCTTTGCTGCTATTGCTCAATAAATAAAACCACTAAAAGAAGGAACTACAGCCAGTACCATCAGCATGGACTCACAGAAAACAGGTTGTGTCAAACATGTTTGATTTAGTTCCTGCAGAAGACAGCTGGTTTGGTAACTGTGCAAATGTGATGGCATTGTAAGCTGTTTGCCTTGGTGCCACGTACATTCTGATAGCAGTGAGTTACAGTGGGGTCAGCAAAGTCTGTGTTGTGTTATGAGCCACCTAACACACAGATCTTTTAAGTAACCATCAGTCACTTCACGTACTTCCTTGCAGCAGGGTTCTCCTGAGAGGAAGATTAATCCTGAGGCTGCACAGAGTTATTTGTTGTGATCTGGCTGGAAATACACTTAAACATTGGGGCCTAAAAATGGTTGGAAAGATTAGAAAACTGCACAGAGCAATCTGGACTTCTGTCTAAAATGAAGCCGGTTCATTTTTGCAGCACTTAAGGTAAAATAATGCCTAGAAGCAAGGTATGAAGGGCAGTACAATAGAGTAGGACTGTGTTTTCGAAACCAGGGACTTCAGGGTAATGGGGTATAAGCAATTTTATATAAGCTCCCTGAATGCTGCTGAAAAGCCTATCAGTAACCCTGATGTGACTTCCACACATCCCATATCTCCCCTTTATCTCCTCTTATCTCAGTTTTTCCTGAGTTCTGACCTTTACATTCTTTCTGGATGAAGAAGCAGCAACTTAAAACTCCCATTTCAGGGATGAGCAATCCTTTCAGTTCTACTACAGTGGTGACAACCTGGGGCTAAGCAGCTCTCCCATCCTAAACCATGTGGGACATGTGGTAGTTTACTTGTAAAAGACCGGTGATTTATTTAGGGCAGGTCCACATTGCACTGAAATTGCTGAACAAAGTCATTACTGGAATCCCTTTCTCTACATGCCTCAACAACCTTGAAATGAGCACTCAGACCCAATCTTTCTTAATTGCTCAAGCCACAAGCCACAATCACATAATTCCTTCTGATTACCAAAGCACACCAGACTATTAAAATCTGCGCATTGCAATTTGAATAGATTAGCCTTTACGACATACTCACATTAAATTTCACATAATATTATCTAATAAATTAAACTAGCAAAATAGTTCAAATTCTAATTGTCAGATGGTCACTGGATGCGTGCAGCTACGTATCAGGCAGTGCTGGAGAGGGGAGCTGTGATTAACTTGTCAGGGAGATGCAGCTTGTTAAAGCCACACTGCCATTGTCTTACAGCATTTCAGCTTCTAATTCACACCAAGTCGTCAAACACATCTACAAGCCAAAGCCAAGTGACAGCTCTGATGAATTAAACAAACTGTATAGAGATGGCAGAGCAGATAATTACCCAGAATTTCTGCAGTGTTAGCACTAACAATCATTTAATGCAGTTTTAAATATCATCGTGTAACCGTAGGTAATGGCATCAGCCAGCAAGATCAGAAGCAGTGTGTTCCAAACCTCTGCTTCTCCCTGGGTGGGTAGTGCATGACCATGGGTGGATGTATATGTGTACAGCAAAGGGTGTGAGCTGGAACAGAGGAGGTTCCACATCAATATGAGAAGCAACTTCTTCCCAGTGAGAGTGACAGAGCGCTGGAAGGGGCTTCCGGCGGGGGTGTGGAGCCTCCTTCACTGGAGAGGTTTAAAACCCACCTGGATAGGTTCCTATGTGACTTGGTCTAGGTGATCCTGCTGTGGCAGGGGGATTGGACTAGATGATCTTTTGAGATCCCTTCCAATCCTGAATGTTCTGTGATTCTGTGAAACCTAAGTTTCAGTACCAAAGGAATCACAGTCCACCAGCCTGGGGTGGGACTAGCAAAACATCAAAGAATTCCAATTTTATGCACGTGATTCTCCTTGAAACACAGCAAAACCTACAACAGTCAACATCAAACAAGAATATTCAAAATCTAAACCATAGTTTTCAGCTGCTGAGATGGGAATAAGGTGTCAGCATGGTAGAGGTGCCTTTTAGCAGCCTGTTTTCATCAGAAAATCCCTGATATCTGGTCAGATGGGAGAAAACACTCTGCAATCTTTGCTGGTAAAAACTTTACAAGAAGCAGAGCAGAAAGTGCTTGCATTTGATGTCTCTTTGAAAAAAGACCATGAAGAAGTAAAACATAAAGCATAAAAAAAGGCAGCCAGTAAAGGTTAGAGTAGTGTAATCCTTTGTCTTAACTCCTTCAGTTTGAAAAGAGCTTTTTATCATTTGACATAATCCTCTGACTAACAAAAACTCCTCTAGGTGCTCTTTCTGACAAATCAATAGAGACATCACATTTGAGTAAAATCATTTTTTCACTGTTCCAAAGTCTTTTTTTTTCTAACAGTCAGTCTGAAAGCTCCTTAATATGCAGCGCAGAAGACAGTACCAGAAAACAGACAGTAATGAGGATTTCATTGATTTTGACTAGCAAAGAAATCTCAAATGGGACTAACAAGTAAGTTCTTCTTCTTCAGCAAAATCTTTGTACCAAAGCAGCTGTCAAGGAAAAAAAAAGCATCTGTGGTGTCACATCTCACACATTTTGTATTAATTATTTTGTTAAAAACTTTAGGACTTCTTGTTTACTTGTTGATCTATGCAGAGGTAGACCAAAACTTTAGGACTCCTTGTTTTCTTGTTGTGGACCTTCTGGATACATTCCTGTGCGACTTGGTCTAGGTGATTCTGCTCTGGCAGGGGGATTGGACTACATGATCTTTTGAAGTCCCTTCCAATCCCTAATGTTCTGTGATTCAGAATAGCCACTGGAATGAAGATAACAAGAGGGAGAAATATGTAGAAAATATGATTGCCTTGTCAATAAACCACAAACATAAGTTATGCTACAGTCTCCAGCTGGATTTTGTGACAGAAGGCTGAGAGCAGTGGTTGCCACCACACCTCCGTGAGGGCAGGAATGCTGGGTTTGCAGTGGGATGATTGAACACAGCCTGACATGGAGAAAAGGGGTGGACCGAAAGGCTTATGGCTAAACTTGTCAATAGCCTTATTCTACCACTTGTCCTTTAACCACAAAGCAGTTTCCAGTGAGATAAGCCAATCAGTTTCACAAAAGGAGATAACTAAACAAACCAGGAAGGGCCAGAGGGAGAGGAAATAAAGGGGAAACTTAGAAAAATTAATAATGAGGTGCTTTGGATGGGCTGCAAACCCTGGAGTACTCCGTCAGTGATGAAACAGGGCATGGAACGTCAGCTGGGATGAGGGAAATATAAGTCACTGCTAAATCTGTGACTGGTGTGCCTGCTCAGTAAGACACCCGGTCTTGCAAGAACATAAACAACCTGCTTCACTGAGAAGCCTGTCTGGCCCCAATTTATGGGCAAATGAGCATCTCACACATCTCCAGGCACACATGCAGAGACTTTCATAGTTTAGTCCTGAGTATGATCAATGCATTTTACTTGCTGCATCTTTAAATCTTTAAATCTGGGTTAGAAATGGTTTTTTGCTTAAGCAATTAATTCATCCTTCATTATGAGCAATAATATGAGTAGTTTTTGTTAGAGGATTAAGAAGACTAAATTAAAGACAACATAATTTTCAGCTACTTGTAGGAGATACATACACACAAATTGCTTATTCAGAGCCATTAGCCATTTAAGGCTTCCTGAAACACTTAATGGACCCTTTGGACATTTTTCCTCACTTGTGCTTTGGCTTCTCAGGAGCCATTTTTAGCCCAAGAGCCAGATAAACCTTTTATTTCATGGTGATGGAGATGAAAACACTAGATCTTCTCTCTTCTGCATACAAGGAAGTCTCTGAAAGAGTGACCAGGTATTTGAGGTCAAGGAATGGTTCTATATTGTAACTTCCTCCTTCAAATTTTTCCTTCCAAAAGTAAATTCTCTCCTATTTTGCTCCTGTTTCTGAACAATTTTCAGAATCATTCACTTTGTTTCTTTAAAATAGAGTTCTCTAAGGAGTTATCACATCACAGTTTACTACCCAGAAGGACCGGTCTGCCGATGAAGTGTAGGTTTGCACAGCTATTCTTCCCCAGACAAGTTTGAATTGTTACCTGTAGTCCTAACAGAAAAATAACTGCAGCAAATTCAGTCTGGAAGTTACTGTCAAAAGACTTCATAAGACCTGGACAACATCATGGTGGGTTCTCTGAGGAAAACTCTGCTGGTATGTAAACACTTTGCTTTCCTCAGGCTGTCAAGAAGAACATCTCTGCTCACTGCTCTTCTTTCTTATCTTCAGATAAACTTCTGTGTCCTGATGCCTTGCCGCACCCCTCTCCCCTCCCAGGGGCTGTCAGATCTCCCTCACACCTCAGAGGACCAGGCAATTAATCTCATTGATGGGGCCTGAGGATTGACTTTCCTGCCAAAATTACTCCAGATTGATGGCAGCTCCTAAATGAAGTAGTACTAACGCTAATCAGCAAGTGTTATTATTCAAGACAAGGACTCCTTTAAAAAATCACAAGCCACAGGGTGAAAAAAAATTCAGATTCCTTCCTTCCTTCCTTCCTTCCCCTTCCTTCCTTCCCNAGCTAAAACCACATGGCCAGATACTTGACTAATGGGGAATATTTTTTCCCAAGGGAATCTATGCAGTAGGTTAACAGGCTTCAGAACTTAAGAAATGAAATATGGGAAATATGGGAAATATAAAAATATATATTTTTTTAAAGAGTAATAATTTTTCAGATCCATCTTGAATGGCAAAGCCGTCACTTCCAAGCATTCTTCACTGCAGCATGAAACGTTGTCTCTATTAGTTCAAGACGAGGTACTTCTAACCAGCTTTCACTTTGTCAGATTGACAGGCTGAAGCAGCAGAGTGTTTTCCATCTGGTTCCTCAATTTCTGTTGCCTTCAGCAACACTCACCTTTAAATTGCTTCTTTTCTGAAGAATAACCAACAGATAAGGGGCAGGCTGAAAATCCTAATGAGTGGCACAACGTCCACAAGGGCATACGGTGCTAAATCATCAACAGCAAAGGCATTTTCAATGACCAGCTGTCTGTTCTTTTCTGCTCCAGAAGCAGAATGTTCAGAGGCTTTTTGGGGTTTGTGCTATTGTTCACCTCAGACCCGGCAAAATGCAAAAGCTCTGCTCTCCTGTCCTGCTGTGTGGCCCCAAGACAAACATAATGTATTAAACAGAGGAGGGGGGGAAGTGTTGATTTGCTGCAACTGACTTTAAATTCACCAGTTTGTTTCATCTTCCTTGCCACAGCGAAGACCTGCCCGTCTCAAATTCCTGAACTTCAGCTTTTAGACATAAATTAATTTCTTTGCTTCTTCAGCTCCAGAGTGTGGTCCTTTCGTGTCCAAGCCATGGAGTGCCTCTCAGACAAGCAGCTTAGAAGGGCTCAAAATGGATGAGATTTGTAATAAACTCTAGCTGACAGGCTGGGGACAGGCTGCAAGCTTGTGAAGCATATAAAGTTCTGTGGGTTTAGGTCAAAGACAGCTCCCAAACACAGGCATCTGAAGAGAAGCTGCGCTCATATGGAAGATCCCATATGACAGAAGCCAGACAGAGCACAACAGCTCTGGCTCTTGACAGTCTGGAAGATTCTCCAGTTCATTTTCATCCTGGACTGGAACAAAAATGACACCTCTCATATTTTCACAAAGGAAAGTTGTGCTAATCCCCAAAGCTCTTTTATTTATTTGTTGTAATTTAAACTCTTTCCTCTGTTCTCTCTAGAAACACCCAGAGAGGCTGCCCTGAACCTTAGAAACCAGAAATCATTGCCCGAGTCTTTCAGACCCTCAGCTGAGCGGAGTGATCGCACCCCCGTTGGCACAGAGACACATAAAACAACCAAACATCAGCTCCCTCCTTTTCTCTTTGCTGGGCTTTGTTTCCTCATTTATGTTTTGTGTAGGATAGGGTTCCTCTAACTCTTTTCCCCTTGATATTTAGCATGGCCACTCGTTTAGTTCCACAACTAACAGCAGCAGCATGAAGAGGGAGTCAAGAAACCAGCTCTGGAAAGGATTAAACAGCATGAAGCAGCTGCTTTTCCATGAGGACTTCACTCAAGTGCTCCCTGCTGCTGCTGCCAGTGGCGAGGAACAAACAGGTCTGACAATGGGGCTGAAATGTAGGGATGGAGGAGAGGGGACATCTGTGCAGCCACTGTCTTTGTGAGAGACCCAATGGGAAAGGGGAACCAGCAGGCAAGACCTGCTTTGGATTGCCCTGGTTTGTATCTGAGTGCGACTTGATCTAGGTGATCTTGCTGTGGCAGGGGGATTGGACTAGATGATCTTTCGAGGTCCCTTCCAATCCCTAATGATTCTATGATCCTATGAGTCATAAAACTGTCCCACAGAAGACCTTCCTACCCCCATCACCACCATTCTACTCAAATAAAAATCATTTCACAATGTTCAGCACCTACACCTTTAAAAATCATATTTCTATTTCTAGTGAGCCTTTCTGAAAATGAGGACTTCTGGGGTCTTTCTCCTAACTGTGCAATGGTTTAGTCATGCATATTTTTCTGTTGCTATTTTGAGGTGCCTTTAAAAAGCAGTATTCCATGCAAAATGATGGAGACCACTGTGCTAAACTCAGGGAACAGCTGGGTTTTGTTAAATTGGCTTCTCTACACTATTGTTGTGCCATTTTTCCACCCTGCTCTTCTCAGAAACACTGAATAAAATTGTACAAGGAAGTTAATGCAGCAGTCGATCTAATTGGCAGTAGCTGGGTAGATAAAGTGCACATTATTGCATTGTTTGCTTGGGACAGGCTGCATGTTCTGGGAGAGAGGCGACGGATTCGAACAATAACATCGCCGGGAAGATGTAACTTTGCAAGCAATAAAGTTCTAATTTATTGCCTTATGCTGTAAATCAAGGCAAGAGTGGGCAGGAGACAGAGATCTCTGACAACCCTCTGCCCTGCAGGGGCAGGATCCTTCAGTCAGACAGTCCTAGAAATGGACAGAATTATGTTGACAAGTCCATTAGCCAGCAGCAGCCTTCTTCAAGTAGGGATTTTCTTACCAAGAGGGAACGAGTTGGCAGCTGTGAACATTTCTCAGAGAAGATGTGGTCATCAGGAACAACTAAGCGTTGTTCTGTCGCTGCTAAGTGTAGTGATAGCACAATGTCATCCAGAGCTCAGTGTATTTATTTAGCTTTTAATTCACAGAACAATCCAGTGTTTCAGAGAGAACAACCCCATTCCTGAAAACCGAGTCAAATCTCATCCAAACTTCCAGCCAATGAAACGAAGCTCTAGCATTTGGCTCCAAGCTGTTTTGAGCATTTAATGTAAAAAATCTAATATTTAATATCTATTTTATATCATCTTAGCTTTTCATTTTGAATAGGTCTTTTCATTAAAACTTTTCTGGTTTTCTTTCCAGTGTTTGGATTTTTGATGATTTCATAGAATCATAGAATCATTAAGGATTGGAAGAGACCCCAAAAGATCATCTAGTCCAATCCTCCTGCCACAGCAGGATCAATTCAACCTGGTGAACTGATTAAATTCTGGGATTAATTTTACTTTGCCTGTAATTAAAATTCAGGCATCAAGCACCATCTCAATCCTTGCAGTACACCAGTACATAGCCTTGAGAAGATATCTGGATGCTCTCAACCTTCAGTGCCAAAGCTGGTGATAATTTAAAGACACATCATGTTTAATAGGAGGTATACGAAAGCTACAAAGATGCACCTGGGATCATTATGTGATAAAAGCCCCTCATGCCCACAAAAAAGCAGAGAGACATGGCAGGGGGATGCCTGCCTGGCTACTCCCACACCAACCACAGGAGCCATCAACCCAGCAAAGGCCCATCTCCGGAAGTTCAAAAGAGCACAGTGGCAAGTGAAAACCCAAATTAAAGACTCAAAGGAATGGACACTCTGTCCAGATCCCTTCCAGGGCTGTCCCAAGAGACCCTCAGACCCAGCATCCAGGCATGAAACCCACCAGGATGAGTCAAACCATTCCAGACAGCTGGATCTGTGATCTAGGTGATGTGGGGAGAAAGAAATGTGGGAAAATAGAAGGATGAAGGCATCAAACAGGCAGGCGAGAAACTTGAAGAAAACTGCTCAGTCTGAGAGCCTTTTGACTTTACTTTTTTGCTTCTTCCCCTTAGATTTTATTCCACCTTCCATTTAAATATCCCCTTTCCAAATCAAAGCAGTGTCATAAAGGTGAAGCAGGACTTGGCACTGCTGCAAGGGTCTGTCTTGTAGCCACAAAAGCAACAGAGAACTGGAGGCATCCAACCCGCTAGATTCACAGCATGACTTTTCCCCCCGGGAAAGCCACCTGTGCTATGTGTTTACAAATAGGAACTGAGTTCACGCTGTCTGTGTGGATTTCACTTGGTGCTCCATTGGCTTAATCTCCATTGGGCTAAACCTTCTAAGAACCAGAGTTATCTGATTCCTGGGGGAAAAAATCAACCCCAGGGCTTCAGGTAGGACAGAAGGGAAACAACATTTTTTCTAGCAGAGAACAGTCAGTTCTTGAATTTGATGACAGGCTTTTGTTCTTAATGAGGTCCTTCCTATATTCTATTAGATTTACCTGTTTTCCTAAGGGAGATACCCACAGACTTTCCCTCCCTTCCATCCAGTGTTCCAGAAAGGGTGATTAACAGTGAATTATTAGCCATGGCATAAGGGGCTGTAATTCATCTGTTCTGAGGAAAAATGAAGCCATTTTCAACTGTCTGTGAATGTTCATGCTGATTTTTAATTCACTGGGCCGACGGCCTTACCTAGACTTTCACTTTCCAGATGCAAACCCCCGTCCCCAGTATGACTTGACCATTGTTCAGAAAACAAAATAAAGTTAGCACAGTAAACTCAAGTTACGGATGGAGCTGGTGTAACTGAGAACTGTGAGTCCTCCTGACATCCACAGTGAAGGCTGTGACTAAGGAAAACACACTTTGCTCACAGTGTGAAACGGGAAAGTGCTGAAAGTCTTGGCACAACCTAACGTGAGAAACATCTCAGACATGACTTTTTGATCCGACGATAGTATGAGTCAGGAGCGGAGATTCAAGGTCAGGACCTGCAGCCCACTTCCACAGCGGCGTATACCAAGAGTCAGGTGTGGGGCTACAGCATTTTCCATTTAGTGGTCAGGATTACCCATTATCACACAATGTGATGGTGTTTGAGACTTCCTTTGCAGTGATGCTTGGTGCTGTGCTTACAGTTTCAATGTGTGATGGGTAAATGGGTCTGGACAGAGGATGGCTTCATCCTCTGATGAAGATTTTTAGGGTTTGATGATTCATAGCTACACATCCAACTTGCAGCTCCCACGGAAGGAGGTTGTAGTGAGGTGGAAATTGGCCTCTACTCCCAATGAACAAGTGACACGACAAGAGGAAACAGCCTCAGGTTGCACCTAGGGAGGTTTAATTGGCCCTTAGGAACAATTTCTTCCTCAAAACTGTTGATAGGCTGTCCAGGGCAGTGGTGGAGGAGCCATCTCTGGAGGGATTTAAAAGCCATAGAGATGTGCTGACTGACTTGGTTTAGTAGTGATCCATAATGCTGAGTGGATGAACTTAAAGGTCTCTTCCAACCAAAACAATTCTGTATCACTGAAGAATTTGAAGCTACAGACTTCTTAAGATAAAGACAGTAAGAGAAGATGTGCCAAGAGCCCCATAAAAACATCTAGAATGACTTACTGGAAACTCAGCAAGTAATAATCACTTCAAGATTTTCATGTTTGCAACTGCCTTTATATTTAAATCTTATTTTTATGCTGTAGCTTCATCTCTCATCCTTTATAGACTAATAATTTTCATTTCAGAGTTGTCGGACACTTCTGCCTATTCCTTATAGGCTTTAACCAACCACTTGTTGAATCAGGAAAATCAGTGCAGAATCATCTTTCTCCCTCCCTACAAGAGGATCTTACACTTACAGCTTGATCTGCTGTAGTAATTCTTCTCCCCTTCCAGCCACACACCCTGCCTTACATAAGAACCTGTTTTAAAAAAAGGGCATGTTTGCTTTCCCTGAGGAATCATAGAATCACAGAATCATTAGGGATTTGAAGGGACCTCGAAAGATCATCCAGTCCAATCCCCCTGCAACAGCAGCATCACCTAGACCAAATCACACAGGAATAATGCAGGCGGGACTTAAACCTCTCCAGTGAAGGAGACTCCACAACCTCCCTGGGCAGCCCCTTCCAGTGCTCTGTCATCCTCACTGTGAAGAAATTCCTTCTCATATTTATGAGAAGACTCCTTATGGACCTCCTAAGGCAGTGTGAAAGAGCACAGTCTTGTTTCCCTCCTGCATTTCTTAATACTGGTAAGTGAAAGTGAAACACGGTGGGATTAGAGTCTCTAAACTCTTCGAGCAACCAGCACCAAGGATTTGCTACTCAGCTGTGAGTTGCTCAAATCCCACATCCCTTCTCTCTCTTTGCCCCAGCAGATCTGAGCTCAAGCTCTGGTGTTTTAATGCCACAGACAAGGACTATGCTTCATGACCATCAAAGCTCACCAGCTTAATTGGTTCCAGTGTCATCAAGCAGGTCCAAATGGAGGTTTTTATCAGTATCATCATGGGAAATCTTGCTTCGGCATGAGACAGAGTGTTTACTGAAGTAAAAATTATGTCTCTCCAACATCAACTGTTTTATCATCTATCTTAAAATATTGGCCAGCACCATCACACATGCCACTTAGTAGCTCATGGTCTTCAGGGAACCCTTCCCAGACATCCACTGATCCATCTGCTGTAAGTCCAGTCATTTAGTTCTGTTTTATGTTTGCACCTCAGCTAAGCAACAGGATAACTTAATTTTCCATCTCTCACTATTTGACTTGTCTACTGCTTTTCTTTTATTTTCTATCCTTTTGTAGATGCGTGAGTCTTTACAGTCGACGTGGTGTGTTTCAGGAGCCATCTGGCAGCCCTGTGGTGTGCCATACCTCACGCTACACAGATCCAGTCTGTTAGGACTCAGCTGTCAAAAGAGACAGAACTCCGTCAGCTTCCTCAGCCTCTAGTGAGCGCTGGCAGATGCAGAGTATGGGGGTGACATGAGCTAAGTAAACAAACCAATTATTGTGAAGACCCGGCACAGCTGAAGCTGTTGGAAAGTTCAGATGAAGCACAAGTATCTGATGGTGATGTTTAGGCCACTGGCACACTGCTCTGGATGGACAAAGAGATCCCTTTGCAATGGTGAGCAGCACAAGGAAAATGCTGCTTAGGAACCAGGCATCTGAGCCCCTGCCTGTAGAAAAAGCTGCGGACGTGGGGTGCAGAGCTTAACATAGGACTCGAGGAAGGGAATATGTTTAAAGGGTCCTCAGAGTCGCTTTGTAATCATAGTTAAATAATCCAAATCAGGTGGGATTCCCAGTTCAGATGGCTGTTGGATGGCAGGTGGCTGGGAAGGATTTACTGGGAAGTGTCAAGCTGCTGCTGGCAGGGTCTAGAGAACAAACCTTGTAAGGAGCAGCTGAGGGAGCTGGGGCTGGTTAATCTGGAGAAAAGGAGGCTGAGGGGAGAGCTCATTGCTGTCTACAACTGCCCAAAAGGAGGTTTCACAAGAAACAAGTGATAGGACAATGCTGGAGGTAGTCCAGCATAGAACAATGAGGAAGATGAAGGAAGTGGAGCACCTCCCTTATGAGGAAAGGCTGAGGAAGCCCGGTCTGTTGAGCTTGGAGGAGACTGAGGCGTGACCTCATTAATGTCTATAACTATGTGAAGGGTGGGTGTCAGCAGGATAGAGTCAGACTCTTCTCAGGGTCATCTAGTGATAGGACAAGGGGCAACGTGTGTAACTGAAACATAGGACATTCCATATAAATATGAGAAGGAACTTCTTCCCAGTGAGGATGACGGAGCACTGGAACAGGCTGCCCAGGGAAGTTGTGGAGTCTCCTTCACTGGAGATGGTTAAGACCCACCTGGATGTGTTCCTGTGTGACTTGGTCTGGGTGATCCTGCTGTGTCAGTGGGATTGGGCTAGATGATCTTTCGAGGTCCCTTCCAATCCCTAATGATTCTATGATTCTTCCAAGATATGTTAATCACAGAATAGAAGTAGACGTCGCAGGGTTGGTTGGTTGCACAGCTGCAAACTGACGGAGTACTCAGAACTGGAAACCAATGGCTTGTGCTGCAGTTGCACTGAAGAAAGCTGGATGTCTTCTCTTCACAGAAGCAAGGAAGGCTTGATGCAGAAAAAAGTCTTGTGTTTTGAAGTACAAGACTGAGCTTAGACCTCCTTCTCTGTGAATGTGGGTTATGTTTGCAGTTAGCCCAAGCTAGAGGAACTACATATTGAAGAAATATCTTACCAAACCTCTTTCAAGAGCAGTGTCAGCTTTTCAACTCGGTACCAGAAGCAAGACAACCAGTGTGCACTGAGTGCTGCACAGGGGGCATGGCATGAGGTCTAACAGTCTTCCCGAGAGTGTCACCTCTCCTTAAGTCACACTTCCATAACAGGAAAGCAGGACATGGGTTTTCTTCTCTACCTGCTTCAGTACCAAACCCAGCAGGGAACTTCTGACATTTTCAAGAAGCAAAAGGACATGAAAGGCCAGCAGAGGAGCTGGATGCAAAGTTTATCGTTTACAAATGTGTCACGGTCTTCACTCTCAAAAGCAAGGAATCGTTTCTTCTCATGAGGTATGCACTGCTTTAGAGGCATTAGGGTGACATTGACTCTAACTCTTACAGATGCAGTGATGATTTTAGTAACCTAATTTCATAACCGAGTTCTCAGACATATTTAAACTTGGCATTATTCCCAAATGAAATGTTCAGTTTGCACTCACAGTCACAACACAAGTGACTGCAGAGGGAGGAATCACAGCCTTGCGAATATCTAGAAGAGGTACAATCACAGAATCACAGAACATTAGGGATTGGGAGGGACCTCGAAAGATCATCTAGTCCAATCCCCCTGCCACAGCAGCCCATCTAGATCAAGTCACACAGGAACACATCCAGGTGAGTTTTAAACATCTCCAGAGAAGGAGACTCCACAACCTCCCTGGGCAGCCCATTCCAGTGCTCTGTCACCCGCACTGTGAAGAAGTTTCTTCTCACGATGGTCTGTGGTTGAAAAGAGGCCAAGAGCACAACACAACCAAAGATGACTTCTTTTATTTCTTCATGAAGGCACTATTCCCTCTCTGAATGTTAAACTGGAAGCCCCAAACTCAGCCTGTATGAGTACAAGGTTTTAAATTGAATTCTCTTTTATTCTTCCTTTGCCAAATCAAGGTTCCATATAATGTCTAATAAACGTGGCAAATTACCTGCACAGCTGATTAAACATCAAACAGACCCAGAATTCACGGCAATATTTATACATTGTAAGTGGGGTAAGAGTAATATATCCAATGAAATAAAGCCCTTTAGCAGCACTGCTTTGATCTGTCTGCTTCTAAGCCCACTCAGAGCAACTCCTCTCAAAAATGAGAAGTTCATTTTATATCAAGGAATGAAGCATTCTTGGAAACTGTAAAATATCTTGATAAGAGTGTAACTTAGGTTAAAAAATATTTCCTAAATAGGCAGAAGTAAAAGATTCATGGAGAGAACTCTGCTGGCATTTTGTAGAGCTTTGTTTTATTTATTGAAATATGACAAAAGAAGAAAAGAACAAAAGACAGCATCATTCTTTCTTTTTAAATGGCTTTCATTTAAAAAATATGCTTGGAACAACATGAGTTTTTCAAGCTGTGCAATTGATTTTTTTAATTTCATTTTTTTTAGCTCCATCCTTTTGTTGTTGTCTCAGATGACACCAGAAATTCCTCAGTTCAGGCTGTTAGCTGTTCCAGCACTCAGCAATGGCACAGTATGTTTCCAGCAGTGATCTCAGTCTGAGGTCTATAGGCAATGCCTTGGGAATACAAATCATGTTGACTATCATAGGTATTATGCAGTAGGCTTGATTTTTTTCAAAAATACTATTGATTGAAAATCTGTTGAATATTTTCTCTTAGGAATGTTTTTTTTTCAGATGCAAGTACTTTTTCTGGTAAAGTCCTAATGGTCCTGGCTGTAGAGATGCAGGCTGGTCCTCAGCCTTGACAAGGCATTTCTTGGGAGAACACTGGGGCAGAAGCATGGAGGAAGCATGCTGCCAGCTGGACAGTACAGTACAGACCCCTGGACGCTGGAGAATCAATAACCCTTTCTAGCTCACTGAAACCACATATTCCTAAGTCTCCCTTCCAGATTGGCAGCAGCCCCTGAACCCCAGTCGGGGCACTCAGGCTGTTTGAACTGTCTGAACAAGAGCAGTGAACTGCAGCCAGCTGTGATTTTTGTGGCAGTCATTAAGTGTCATTTGCAAGTACAGTGTCCTCTCCCCCTGATTTTGCAGGTCCTCTCTTAAAATCGTACTGCATATTAGCAAGGATTTATATTCAGCTGCATGTTCAGTCCAAGATGAGGAAGCACCTGGCTTTATATACAGGTATTGAAAGTAGTCTTCATCTGAACATGCGGAGCACAGGAAAAGATGAGCTTTCATGCTGAAGAAATGGTTTTCATGGAATGATAGAAAGGGGTTGGAAGGGACCTCTGGAGATCATCTACTCCAACTCCCCTGTCAGACCAAGCTCTCCTACAGCAGATCCCATAGGAACATGTCCAGACAGGTTTTGAATGTCCCTACAGTTGGAAACTCTACAACCTCTCTGGGCAGTCTGTTCCAGTCCTAATAAACTGAATAGACACCTGACAGGACCAAAATGCACCAAAGACAGCTATGAAGCTGCTGACAGCTGTGAAGCTGACGACTGCTATTGCAGCACCTTTACTCCAGTGCCATTGTCTGACTGTGTCACATTTTAACCACTTGCCCAAGCCCTGCAGAGAGCTCCTCTTTCATCACAGGATTGATCATCTGTGCCCTGAAATGGCAGGAAAATAGAGAAAACAAGCAGACAACAGTTTGAGTATTATCACCCTAATGAAGATCAAAATGACAATGTTGAGCTCTAGAAGCCACTTAGACACCCCAGGATGCTGGCAGAACTGTGGAAAACATCAGCATCCCTCCCTCATCCCTCGTGCGGGTCCATCCCTGGGCATTCTGAGCTGTTCCTGGGACTGCACAGCCAGATGTTGCCTCCCTCAGCACTAGGACAAGCTGCAAATGAACTGAAATCAAAATCTATCACTGAAGGCTGAATCCCTACCCGGAAAAAAGGTTAAGCCTGTTAAGCCTGTGATGAAATCTCAATTCTCTGGACAATGTGGCAATGATGCAGAGATCATCTGTAATGAAAAGACACTGGTTTCACTGAAGCATAATTCAAGCAGCAGTTAATGGACAGAAGTCCGATGTTGGCGAAAGCAAACAGCTACTTGGAAGCACTAATTTAAGAGCTCCAGTTTCAATGTCTGGGAGGAAAATCATATCAAGGGTTGTCCCAAGGGTTTTGCCTCTCTGAACTGGCTGGATGACAAAATGACAAGAGCATTTCTTTACAGCTGGATTGATTTAGCCAGAAACAGAGAATCAAATCATCAATCAGGGCCTTTTGGCAAATGGATGAGAAACATCTGCTCAGACCACTGTAGATACTTTGGCTATAGATGAAGTTAAACCGCGCTCACACGAACTGATGGGAAAATTATAGAACTATCCTCTAGGTGATCTCTTACATTTTTCTTCTGCAAACAATCTCAAGAAGGTTCATAATTAGGCTTGTAACTTTTGTATCAATCTTCTTATTCCCACCAACTCATCTTTGCAATGATGACAGAATTCTGCAGGCTTTAGCAAGCTATCCATGGTAAACAGACCATATCAGAAGTTCTTACCCACATGCAGGACATCCAAATCAGCTTGCTACCTACCAGAACACAGAGTAACATCAACAGAAGTGGATCTGGTTATTCCTCAAGGAAGAATTACCCTCTAACTTCAGATAGAAGGACATTAACACTCCTCCTTAACTGATGAAGATGTCTTGCTGAGCACACCAGGCACACCTCATTCTGCCGCAGACTGACAAGGCTCACCAGTGTCACAACAAGAGGTGGATGTGGGTCTCCCCTTTCAGGAAGCCTTACTTCTTCAAATATGGGAAGATGTTCACAAGAGGTTGGTTAAGGATTGTCACTGTCCACTGGAGAGGAAGGCTTCACAGAATCACAGAACATTAGGGGTTGGAAGAGACCTCGGAAGATCATCTAGTCCAATCCCCCCGCCACAGCAGGTTCATCTAGACCAAGTCACACAGGAACATGTCCAGATGATTTTTAAATGTCTTCAGAGAAGGAGACTCCATAACCTCCCTGGGAAGCCTGTTCCGGTGCTCCCTCACCCTCATTGTGAAGAAGTTCCTTCTCATATTGATGTGGAACCTCCTATGTTCCAGCTCACACCCATTGCCCCTTGTCCTGTCATTAGATGCCACTGAGCAGAACCTGGCTCCATCCTCCCGACACCCACCCTTCACATATTTATAAACACTAGTAAGGTCACCCCTCAGTCCTTTTTTCCAAGCTCAGGAGACCCAGCTCTCTCAGCCTTTCCTCGTCAGGGAGATGTTCCACTCTTGAAACAAGAGCTGCGAGAAAAAGAGGACAGGCTGGTGCCTATATGTTACAACAGCTTAAACTGGGCACGAAACCTGAAACTGGGAGACATTGTTGCTCAAAAGAGGGTTAAAGGATGGAGGAGGAGTGGCTGAACTTGGTGACCTTAAAGGTCTCATCCACCCAGAGTTTCTGTAAATGTGTGTTTGTGGTGGCCCACAGAAATCAAGAAAAATAAGCCAGGGAGGAGGTTGTAAGGGTTTAGCCAGGGAAATGATTGTGTTGGTGCAACAGGATGTGCCTGGCTAAAGCACACTACTGATAAATGAGAATAAATGAGTACAAATGAATGCAAATGGCCTGTTCTGGAAGAACAGACAAGGCAATAAGAGAGGAAATGCTGGATAAATTGAAAAAGAATATCCAGGCTGCTTTGGTAGGTGTCAGTTCCAAACCAGTTCACCAAGCAGGGCAGAATCCTCCAGAGCACAAATTGTGTCTCTCCAGCAGGGGATTCTGACTGAGCAAATGCCAGATGGAGAAGCAGCACATTAGGACAGAGTCTGCCGGGGTCATGACACGCACCATGCGCTCTTGCTGCTTGGAACTCAGCTAAAAATCCCACCCCATCTCCGTCCAGACAAGCTGCCGTAAAACCAGCAGTAAAAGGCTTGTGGCGACCTGCTCATCTCACAGCCACATATTGGACAGTTTTGCTGATTTTACCTTTTCTTTCACAGAGATGTCAGATAATTCTTTAGACATTCACCCTGGCATCCATTCCAAGAAAATCTATCATCTTGCAGAACGAAGACGTGCAGATGAGGAAAGGAAATGAGAACACAGAGTGGAAATTCGCTTAACAGAATGCAAAACTGATAATTAGTGCAAATATTCACTTGCCATGCATCTCACACTGTGCTGCCACAGAGATGCTGGCTGCCCTGCAAAGCCAAAGAGCTTTTTGCCACGATCTGAGTAATTGGGCTTGTCAAGAAAAGAGTCAGCGTGCTTTACTCCATAGATGGGCTCCACCACCATCTGGCATTCTCCTTCAAGGGGCAGAACACGCTCTCTGCTGAATGTCCCTGTGTATACCTGCTTCACACTTCTTTCAAATGCCACACATCGTCACCGTGTGCAATTACAGGTCTCTGGCGAAGCGAAGAACCTTGTGCACATCTCAGACGGCCTGACAGGTGACAGATGTACGACCCACATTCCTACATTGTTTTGAAGCACAGCTCCCCCAGCGCAGACTGACAGCTGCCTGCATGTACAAAGCCAGAGACCTGCTCAGACGGGTTTGTACCAACACACTAGGCACGACCGGGGAAAATGTTCCTTTTGATTCGTACACCCACAGTGGGGGTGACAAAACTGGTGAGGTGATCGGGTTGTTCAAGCTGCCGTAAGCAGTCGTCTGATGTAACATCCATTTTCCGTGGCTGCTAATCACATCAAGTTAAATCTCACCCCGCAAGAGGTACGTGCAAGGAAGAGGAATCACAGAATCATTCAGGCTGGAAAAGAACCTTGGGATCATCGAGTCTGGTGGTAAATACCCAGCAAAGCGTTGCTCAGTTCCAGAAAAAGCACCAGGTTTTGTAGAACCTTTACTTGTTACTGACTGGAGAAAACATTTTCTTTTAGTTGTCAACAAGGACATGGGAATGGACTTTTCTGGGCAAAATGGTCAGACATCCCAAAGGCAGCACAGCCCAGCTTCATCTGGGCTTTCATCTGTTGAGGTTAGAGCTGCTCAAGCTGCTCCTCCTGCCACTGGTGGGAGGGCAGAGTACCTTGAGACCTGCACATATAGGGGTCCATCACTTACCACAAGAACTTCCCCTAATCCACAGACTCCAAAGATGTCTTCAGTGATCCTAAATGCAAATCTTACAGTCTGTCCTACGGGGGAAGTTGCTAACTCCACCCAGGCTTTTTGCAGGAGTGTTGTGCTCTGACTGAGGAACTGCAGAACATCCGTGATTTCAAAGCCCTGCAGTGGACACACTGTGACTGCACTGCACAGGACACAGAACAGATTGAGTGAAACAGGGAAGGACTATTCCACAGAAGTGCTGTGGGTTGTGAAACCCCTATGACAAGGGTATGGGGGTAGTTGCTTCCTGGATGCAAATCAAAGAGCTCCACTCCAGGAGATGCAGCTGTGAAGTGGCACACAGTCTGCCTGACTGTGCTGGTGTACAAGGCAGGGAAAAGTTTAAGGGAAGCTGTCAAGGAATACCGGTGGGATTTCGTGAGAAGACACAACTGTTGAGGCAACAGGCCGACTCAGATCAGCTCATCTGTGCCCAGAATCTATTAGGCAACATCAGTTCTTGTTTTGACAGAACTTGATTTCAATTAAGTCGTGAAATGAATGCGAAGCACTAAGACCCATTATCACCCAACAAATCCACAGCAAATATTTGTAATTAAATTATAAGGAGATTAAAATACCTTTGAGATGATACAATTATGCCTCAGTGTTTGGCATGTGCAAGTGGGGATTTAAGGAAATCCTGATAAACACAGGCACAAACCTTCGTGTTCTGTGATCAAAAGAATGCACACTTGACTTGGAGGCAGATGGTGAAGTTCTGAAAACTCTTAGCTCAGATTGTGGAAGTCAAAGTTCACTGAGATTCTGCAACAGAGCTGAAAATATTAAATCAAAAGAGAGTTTTGCTTTCTGGCAACTGTTTTCATTGCTGAAGCACACACACAGCATCAAGTCAGTAGGCTGAAGTTTGACGTAAACTTATCTTCTGCAACGATACTCAGTGATTAATTGACTCAGTTTAGCCCCAGCCAAAGCCCCTGTGGTCAAACTTATGATTCAGTGACTACCAATAGCCATAGTACTGCTTTGAAATTATAATCAGTGACTGATGACTAAAAAGATAACATAAACTCTCCCTGTAAAAGTTGTTCTGGATGTATTTTGGTAGAGGGGAAGGTTATTTTTCAGCTGACATTGAAACATAGGATTTGCTGAGAAAATGTGCCTCATTCATTTTCTTCACTCTGGGAACCTAATTCTTTCCATTTGAAACAGGACTGAAATAAATTACCTTCCAATTTGAACCCATTGATGAAGAGAAACATCAGCTGACCATTGCCCTACCTGGAAAATCAGGACACGTACGAGGTCCCACCCCACACATACTTGTTAATGTGGAGGTTCAGTGAAAATATCTACCAGCTGCTGCTGCTGCATCGTTTCTTAAGATGTTGTTTGGAAGTTGCAGAAGGATTGACCAGTATGGCACAGCTGGAAGAGCTGGCACTTTGCTCCTGATGAGCCCAGCATAAAGCCTTCTGAAAGCAATATAAGCTTCCAGTCATCTCTGGTGAATGAGATTTCAGACTCCCTCAGGGCACCTCATGTGCAAGTTACCTAAGACAGTCAAAAAGAGAAAATTAAAGAGTGTTACCAGAAAGGCTGAAACAAACTGTCACCAATTCTTTGATTACCACTGAAAAGCTACCTTTATGTTTGCATTAGAAAATATTGGTTTCAGTTGCACAGGTGAGAATTTTTAATCGAATTTTATAGATGTGGGGATATTATGAGTTGTATAGATGCTGAGTTATATGCGCTCTAAATTAGGAGGCAAGAACAGTCACAGTCATTTTAATACAGCACTGTGAGTAAATGGGTGGTGAAGGAACAGTGGCACAAGAACAAGAGGAAATGGCCTCAAGTAGCATCACGGGATGTTTAGGTTAGACATTAGGTAAGACTTCTTCATTAGGGATCTTCATTGAAACGGTCATCAAGCTGCTCAAGAAGGTGGCTGAATCCCCATCCCTGGAGGTGTTTTAGAAGTCATGTAGATCTGGAGCTTAAGGACATAGATTAGCAGTGGGCTTGGGACAGTTGGGTTAATGGCTGGACCCAATGATCTTAAAGGATTTTTCCAACCCAAACAGTTCTATGACATGCTTTGGTACGATATTGGAACCTTCATTATCCAGCATCCTCCTGAATAAGGGAAAAAAGGGCCTTTGAGTGCACCACAGCTCAAGGTCTCATACAGAGCACGGACCTGAAGTTCCTTGTGGTCACTAAGCTGGGCAAATGTTTGTCTCTTCGTGCTTTCAACTGCAACTGAAAACCCTTTTTTTTTTGTTCCCATAATAGTAGGGTCAAAGAATTTGCATTCTCCCCAGCTAGGAACAGAAATGATAATGGAAACTCTTCAAACTAATGTTGAAAAGAGGAAAAGAGAGCCAACAGATTATTAACTTCTCAGCAGGGAAGACATTATTAGAGTCAAAAGACTTCAAATGCGATTCATTAACAGACTTGCGGGTCTTGTTGTTCTCAGAGGATGATGCTGTATATTCCTTCAGTCGTGTGTCTTTCGGGGAGCTGAGGCTACCATCGCAAAGCCTCTTGCCCAATTAATTGTCCCAAACATGGCACTTCTGCAAATGTCAGTGCTAGATGGGTATTAAAGTCATCCATCTGTGCATGCTCTCTGAGCTTTGCTGAACAATAAAAGGAAATTATAGCACTGCACTCTGGGGGATACAAAAGGGTTTTTTAAAGAATGACTTTTTTCCCTCACTTCTCAGCACATTAAGTAAATATCCAAAGCAGAGTCTACATATTAATGCGGCTTCTAATACTAAGACAACGGGTAATTTGAAATTATAAGCGGTGAGCAGAAGTCCATCTCATTTCTACCACTAAACAAACTCTCTTGAAAATTATAGTGCAGTGTAGTATTATTTGGCTTGTTCAAATGCATTTTATTTTCAGATGAAAACATGTTTTCAACATCAAACTCTGACTGCAAGCACTTGAGAATACTGTCTGGATTGGTTTATCAGGCACTGGTAAGGCTATTGCCACCTGCAGTACCTGTAATAAAGGTATCCTGTTATCATCGTTAACAAGTCTATGTTATAATAGTCTTGAGTGCTCTAAAAACAAGTTTATGGGCAAGAGCATTTATGGAATTCATTTTCTGAGACAATCACAGTAATGTTTATAAATATGTGATGGGTAGGTGTCTGGAGGATGGAGGCAGGCTCTGCTCAGTGGCATCTAGTGATAGGACAAGGGGCAATGGGTGTGAGCTGGAACACAGGAGGTTCCATATCAATATGAGAAGGAAATTCTTCCCAGTGAGGGTGAGAGAGCACTGGAAGGGGCTGCCATGGGAGGTTGTAGAGTCTCCTTCTCTGGAGACATTTAAAACCCACCTGGATATGTTCCTGTGCAACTGCATCTAGGTGATCCTGCTGTGGGATTGGACTGGATGATGTTTCGAGGTCCCTTCCAATCCCTAATGTTCTGTGATTCTGTGAACTACCTTCCCAATTTTTGTAGCAAGCTCAGGCTCACAGCCATGAAGATTCTTACTAGAACCTCATTATAAGCTACACTTATCATAAAGAAAAAGAGAGGTGTAAAATGTGCTATAACTATAATCCAGATATCCATTTCAAATATGAATTCATACAATGCACAAGAATGAGGATGGTATCATTAACATATTCCAAAACATCCCAGTGTGACTCAAACCACACAGAGGTATGGATTACACTTACAGGAATCAATGCAGGCATTTGCGACACACAGAAAGAGAGCAGATTGATTATCTCAAAGACAACGATGTTATAAAAGGATCCTCTAGAGCTGACTCATTTTTAAATCATTGAGAGCATAATTTCTTGCCTGACACTCTATAAACTGACTAAGGAGATGTTTAAAATGTGTAGATGTTTTACCAAAAAAGTTAAAACCCAAGATAACAGAACTGCCGGTGAGAGTCCAGCAAAGAGCCATGAAGATCATGAAGGGAGAGGAACATCTCTCTTCTAAGGAAAGGCTGAGGTTGCTGGGTCTCTTTAGCTTGGAGAAAAGGAGACTGAGGGGTGACCTCATTAATGTCTATAAATATGTGAATGGTGGGTGTCACGAGGATGGAGCCAGGCTCTGCTCTGTGTCATCCTATGATAGGACAAGGAGCACTGGGTGTAAGCTGGAACAGAGGAGGTCCCACATCAATATCAGAAGGAACTTCTTCCCAGTGAGGATGACAGAGCACTGGAACAGGCTGCCCCAGGGGGCTGTGGAGTCTCCTTTGCTGGAGGTGTTTAAAATCCACCTGGATGTGTTCCTGAGCAACTTGGTCCAGGTGGTCCTCCTGTGGTGGGGGGGATTGGACCAGATGATCTTTTGAGATCCCTTCCAATCCCTGATGTTCTGTGATTCTGTGATTTTGAGTGAGAGTACAGTACAAATAAAACCTTCTTCCTTCTGTCCAATACATCACACAATGACAACACTTTCTGTGGTGCTCAGATGTGTCCTCTGCTTTTGTGTCCTACAGATGATTCCTGCTAGAAGCCATGCCTGGTGTATAATTCATGACATTCAATGCTTCTTAAAAAAATGAGATGCCTAACCTGAACTCAGAGAAATGGCCTTATCAATGCATTTTTCAGTTCAAAATGTATAATTCCACATTAAGAAGATAACCAGACTCTATTTAAAACTAAATTAACTTGTAATCTGCCTTTAATAAAACTGCAGAACAAGAACAGTTACACAAACTTTTCAAGAATGACAGCACGTGCTGTGTTTTCTTAAAACTGCAGGGAAAACTATCATGTGAGTGACCAAAGCAAGCCCTCTGTGGTGTTGGGATTATGCACAAAGCTGAATTTTTTTGATTTATGCCATCTAAAGAAAGATTTTATAAAACTTTTAGGTTTATGAACCTAAATTGCAATGCTTTGGAGTAAATTCCTTTCACTGAGAGATTTGAAATTTCTGAGTCATGGGTAAATCCAAAGGCTCAAACCTTCCGACAGGAAATTTTGGAGGCAAAGAGATTGACTTCAGATCAGTGGAGATATTTTCTTTCCATTTGCTTTTTATTTTGTGTCCTTAACATTATATATATATATATTTATATATATAAAATATAGTTGAAGGAACCAGTTCAAATCCCAACAGTTTAATAGAACACTGTAATAGTAGAATTACTCCTCTGGAGACATGAGCATTCTCTGAAATTTTCCACAAGCTTTTATTGTAAAAAAATCTTCAATGAAATCAAGTTTTCATTAAAAGAAGCTAACTTTCCCAGAATCCCATTGAATTTCTATTATGGTTGTGAGTTTTCCCATGTCTGCGCTAAGAGGACATTGCGCAGGGCTCTGACAAACTAAGACACGTTCTATACATAGATTTGCCTAATAATTTCCAGGCTGCGAAAGAGAGAGAAGCAAACTGGGCATCTTGGAAGAAAGGCTTCCAAGGCTTCATACTTGCACTCAGGCTACGTGCAAAAAGGAGCAAGCAGATGTACATGTCCAAGGTATAAAACATGGGTCAAATCACAGAATCACAGAACATCAGAGATTGGAAAGGACCTCAAAAGATCATCCAGTACAATCTCACCGCCACAGCAGGATCAACATATGGTCACAGCAAGCCTGGGGACTTGAGGTTGTGGATGATGTTTCCTCAAGTGAGAGATAAAGAGGCAACACAGGATTCTTAACCCATGGTTCATCAAATAGAATTTGTGCATGTAGGTCCATCAGCTCCTTTACTGCCAACAAGGTTTCCACAATCATGACTTGGGCTCCATGTCAAGATGTCATAAAAGCCACAGGTTGCACAGTTGCCCTCAACTCTGACAGACACGTTTTTGCTTTTGAGAGTGCAAACCAATTGGTTTTCTTGATGATTGTCTCCTAGAACCTGTATGACTGGTTGATTGGAGAGCAAGGACTGGGGGATAAAATTGTTCCAGAAGACGCAAACATTTGAATCGCACCTGCATGCATCTCCCCAAATTATTCACTGAGCAGCCACGTGAAGGTAGATGCAACCTGCAGGAGGAAAAGATAAGTGCAGGGTCATATTTTCAGGTACCACTGTAGGAACATAAACGACTTTTAACTTAATTTAAAGGAGTCCAACTGTGATTCAGATGTGTCTTTCAAGTTTTCAAGTCTGTATAAAACCCACAATACAAGGTAAGTACAACCTGCATCAGGTAAATTGCTTCTTTAGCAGAAAGAAGTGTGAACTGATGCTTTTTGGCAATGGGAGGAAAAGGATTCATACCCAGTTTCCCCGCCCTTAAAGTACTGAGGCACTGCAAAGTCAGAATGAATCTTGGGAAGCAATCTTGATAACACATCTCCTGACCAGTGAATAACGAATCTTCTTTTTACTGAAGACTTAATATAGATCAAAGCAAAAAATCGTGATGAGGAAATGGAACAATTTAATCTAAGGATGAACCACAGTCTGTGTGTGACCTTTCCAGAGAGTTATTAGAAAGAGAAATTGAAGGAGCAAACTTGACAATGGCAATAGTCCTATTGAGTTTCAAGAAAATCCCAGGTCACTGTGGGCCTGGATGTTGAGTTTTGCAGGCCATTCACTCTGAAGATTTTCCCACTTTGCCCTGAAGTCTGCAGTCAAGTCTTAGATAACCCACAGCACCACAAAGCCTCAGGGAGCCATCGGTTTTGGCTGCCAGTGCCCACACCCCTGAACACAGTCGACCTTTTAATTACACAGATCTGTATTAAACATGCAATTGTCTTCCCAGTGCAGTCTGAGGAGCATTTGCCCACAGTCTATGGGGAGCTGGCTGACCTTCTTTCCTTCCAGCTGCCAAACTGCATTAATGGATTAACAAACATACACAGGAGACATTCCTAATGATATTTGTCAGTAAACAACAGAAGTCATGCCACGGGGATGTTATGCAACTGAGAGCAGAACTCATCATTTCCGTGTTAACAGGAGGCCAGTTCACTTATGCTCCCCAGAAGCACAGAACAAAGTGGGAAGCTTGGTCGCCAGCCTCAGTCACCAACCCTTTCCCTCCACCCTTGCTTTTGTTCTCACCGTAGTCAAACTGACAGACTTCCTCTCTGCCCAGGCTGACGCAGCCAAGCCTCCTCCATAGCAGCTCATAAATGCTAACATGCAGCAAGACCCTCTGCTCTCATAGGTCAGCTGCTTCTTCCTACAGACAACTTATGTCGAGCCGCAGACCTGTTCTGCACGCTGCTTTTCCCTGTTTATTCCAACTTTCTCAAGGTGGTGCCCACTGCACTTCCTTCCCTTTGGGAAGTCAGTCTTTTGTGAAATTCTTAGAGTAAGGTTTACCATCAACAGCTTTTCATTCCTCATCTTTTGAGGCTAAATGGACATAAGTACAACTACAGCACATGTAATGTCGCCCTTTATTTCGCCAGGATTCATGGCTTTGACTGGAGCATCACCCCAACTCCCCCTAAACAGAGCTACTTCGTGAAGGTCCATCTCCATGAACCATCCTGTCCCCTCCACTCCTAGATGTGCAGGTCAGGAGACTGATAGAGTTTTGAAGGTCCATCAGAATTACTCCAAAGATTCATTTTGTTCATTCCCATGAAGTTCCCTCATAAAGATGAGTTAATTCTTCACTGTAGATGTGATGCAGCTGCCGCCTCTACTGCTCTCACCTGCAATTCACATTCTCACTTATCATTACAAGTAGCTTTTGGAGTTTACTCAGGTACTGCAGCCCTGACCCTGATGAACCTGCTCTGTTTACGTGTCTCCTGTTTCATCAGTTTAGTAACTGTCAGGAGCCATGGTTTTGCCCACTTTTTCCTGCTGGAATTAAGCCTTGTAACAGCTTTCAGCAATAGTAGAGCTTTGAAGGGTGACACTGAGGAAAGTTTCTGAAGACAAGCTGTTTGATAAAGAGCAGGACTATTGAGACTCAGATTTCAGGTTTCTCCTATCTTTGCTCTGCTCTGTAGATTCTGATGTCCAATAGAGGCTGATCCCATGGATCTTTCCATCTACGCAGGTGACTGTTCTATTCAGTCTCAAAGGACCTTACCGGCCACGAGATCTCGACTGTTGGACGGGTTGGAATTAAGCAAGTTCAGCACAAACATATGAAAATGTACATCTAGCACGTCACACCAAAATGCAACACCACATCCCTACTTTAGTCCTATCAGCAAATAAACCATGTCTTTTTCCAGAAAAGCTAAGTGCTTGTGAATGGCAGACAAAAACCCAAGGATGATCACCCAATGAAATGTAGTCCTGCGGCTTGTGAATGGGGCAATATTTCATCCTTCCTGCCCCTGCTTTTCACAGGTTTCCCTCCCCGTGGATCACACCCTCCCAGAATCACTGCACTGAACTACAGACCTTTCCGATTAGCTGCTCTTATTTAGCCGCCCCGTAATCATTTGGAATTCTCCATGCAAGGGGAAAAACAGAGCTGTGATCCATCTGTTAAGTTATAGACCATAAGTTTCCATCTGTCATCTGTGGACCAGCAGTAGTCCCCGGAGCACTCTCTGCCTGTCTGAAGAGAGTTGGCTGCTCTCCTGGTGCTTCCTTCTCTCCATCTCCAGCTGTTAAATCACATGAAAAGATGGGTAAAAAAACCCAAAAGGAAAAAAATATCTGAGTGACATTAATTGTCCAAACAAACAATTGCTTCCGCCACGATTGAGGGGGGTTATACAGTGGTGAGTGTGTGTGGAAGGAACCTCGGAGCCATGTGCCCTTCTTAGCAGCAGCTTTGCCAACGTCAGGTCCTCTCAGCAAGGGCTCTGAGTGGGGTTGGCTGCTGGATGCACCATTCAAGTGTCAGCACCATTAACTGGCTCAGCGCAGATCACTTTGACAGAAATAGCTACCACTTTAGGGAAGAAAGAGATGATTTCCCTGGATTAGTCTGATTAGATGCCTCACCTCCCACCACCAGCTGTCCAACTGTTCTTCATATCCAAACCACCATGCTGGACCATGAATGAGCAGTCTTGTGACAGCTCTCCCATCTCTACATCTTACAGCCCGCGGTAGGAAACATGATCTTTATTCACTTCAGTCTGCTAAGTTCAGTGATTGCTACAGATCCCACTCCTGGACATGAGGTTGGTTTAGGCTGGATGTTAGCAAAGACATCTTCACAGAAACAGTTGTCAAGCCCTGAAACTTACTGACTATATTTGAATGATTCCGTAAGTGAACGTGTTTGTAGGTGTCCACAGTAGTAGCTTCTTGTGGTCAGTTGTGATAGGTTTGGAGGTCTTTGGTTCAATTTCACAGAATCACAGAACATCAGGGATTGGAAAGAACCTTGAAAGATCATCTAGTCCAATCCCCCCGCCAGAGCAGGATCACCTAGACCAAGTCACAGAGGAACTGCATGTGGGTTTTAAACGTCTCCAGAGAAGGAGACTCCAGCACTTCATAGATCTCAGTACTGGATTTATGAGAGGCAAACACTCCACGCACTACATGTGTTAACCAATTGACAGTGAGGGCCCTCAGTGTCTCACAGTCATTCATTTGGAAGAAATTTGTGCTTTTCCTGGACTTTGCATTTTTCCAGCCCCTAACATCCAAACATGAGCTCATCCAAACTTTGGGAAGGATGGATCTGGCTCCAAGCCCTGTATTTCAAGACCATCTTCAATCTACTGCTAACAAAGGGTTGGGGTTTTTAATGTTAATTCCCCACTTTCTCATTAGCTAATGGAACAAAAAGGAGGAAAAATTATGTGGGTCCTAGGGATATTATCTCCCCTTTCTTCTGGAAATACACAGATAATGAACCAATCAGACTGTGAATTATAAACAACTGCTTTAAATAGATAAGAAGCAAACAGGCAAAAAGACAATAAGGTTATTAAGGGCTAATACAGGGAATCTGAGTGATTAACTGAACTTCATTTAATTTCAAATTTAGCATTTCTTTTATGCTCACTCCTATAATTTTTCTTCTCCCTTTTGCTGAGATACACTGAGAGAAAAAGGAGAGGTGGGGGAAACATGGACAGATTCAAATTACAGAATTTGTCATCAGCTACAGCAGAACTCAAATGATACAGGAATGATTCAGTGCTGTTGGTAAGTCTTGTCCTGTCTTCCTACTGCTGTGACCTGAGCTGGCTCTGAGCGCTGCTGCCCTGGAGCATGGGCAGAGATGACATGTGGCTTTCTACCCCCACCATGCAGGCATCACTTAAAATATTCTTTAAAAGCATAAAATAAAGAGTAAAAGTCTCACTTAATTTTCTTTTTTCATTAATAAGATGAAATTTATTTCTGAGGCACATTGGTTCATTTCCCTGAGAACAAACAGGAAATTTGATTATCTGAGATAGTCTTGACTTCATAGACCTGATGGGTGATGTACTCTTTTATTCATGAACACAGGAACGCTAAATGCTTTTCTGAATGGTCTAGCTAATTTCTGTGGAACCCTGGGAGACAGAGGGAGAGAACTGCTTGTGCACCAAAATCACCTCTTGGAAGGAGCAGCAATGTCCCACTCCTGTGGAAGTTGTCTATTTATGACTGCTGACGACTGCTGCTCAGTAGTTCTGTCATACAGTGCTCCCAACATCAAACCCTCACCAAAATGCTCTCAGTTCTTTCTCCTCTTCATCTGGAGTTCAAAAACCCATGTGGAAGCTTCCATCCAGATGTTTCACCCTTTGGTCTAAATCTCATCACCTAAAGCAAAACCCTTGTCCGCTCCTCTATCCTCATTGTATTTCATAGAGTTTGGCTGTTCAGGGACAAGCACTTCACATCCACTTTGAATAAAGTCTCCACAGTTCTCCTGTGCATGTTTCCCAGCTGCTAACTGGGAAACATCCCCATAAATAAATGCCTCATCCCCTTTAAATAAATACCCTCAGAAAGCAGCAAAGCTGTGTGGTTCTGTTGGCTTGTACACAAAGTGCCCTCCTTGAACAAAAAGCCCTACATGGGCTTCAATATCTTTTTTCACTTCCTGCTCAAATTTTCCTGGTTTTCTACTGAGTTAAAGCCACTAGTTCCTGCTGTAGTGTGCACAGAGCACACAAGGTGATATAACAAGCAGAACCACTGTGCTGACACGTTTCATCAAAAGAATAATTCAGTAAGGAGTGACATCAACCTTCTAACTCGTTTCTTCACTGGTTTTAGGCAAAACATCACGGAATTGCTGTGAACTGGATTTTCATGGCGTTTAGTTGAAGTACCCAAGAAACACTTTGTGACTCTTCCGATCAGACGTTAGCTAGGAGGAAACGCTGGGTACAAACTGGCAAATGAGTCACTGCCCAGTGCCCTGGAAAACAACTTTTCTTTTGTGGGAATTTAACACCCCTCAGAGGGATTTGGCTAAGCAGGATCTAAAGACCTTTAGTGGGGTTTATTGAAAGTAACCTAAAAACTCAGTAGCCCTGAAATGTATTTTACTGGAACAGCTTCACAGAGATAGCCCATGGAAAAACACAAAGCAGCTTCAACGCAATCCCTTTTGCCTTGTCAGTGTAGTAGTTGTGCTCTTTGGGGTCTTTTTCACTGACACAAATCATTAGGAAATCAGAGCAAGAGAAAGCGATTTTCCACATCTTTGAAGTGGAATTGTAAAATATAAAATGGATTGAATCTGGATTTGAACTTGTATCTTTCTATAGTGAGGAAAATAAATGGGCTACCTCTGTATGTGCCAGAACCCCTCAAAAGGGGTTGGGGCACCAAAGTAAAGCGGGAACAGCTGCTTCAGCAGCAAACAGATAAAACAGAGAAATACTTTTGTGAAGAATACAGCTAACCCAAAAAAAGAACAAAGCTGATGTGAGCAGCCTGCTGTTCATTATCCTCTTGAGAAATATGTTCAGAGCATCATACAGCTGGAGATATTGAAGAATCAGTAATGCTTTGACTCGACTCTACAGCGTTAGGAAACAAGGACTGCTCGTGCTGCCAGCGGAGCTCGGAAATACATTTCCAATTATTCATGTTGGCTACCAGAGAACAATAAGATAAAGGCTTATTACTACAAAGCTTGTGCAGAACTGGTCTCTAGTGTAAAACTAAATCATATCACTAACATAATGTGCACAACAACATTGTACTGCTGTGCTGTGTCTTCTATCAAACACAGCTACTGTAATGCAAAGACAACCTAATCCGCCTGCTGCAGCAACAAGGGTCATCTGCACATTCTACTTTTACCTAATTTTCTTTGTGGAAGAAGTATAAACCTGAGCTGATACAAAAAACAACTGAGCACACAGGTTGTTAGAAGCATGCACAACCTTTCCCCGAGACTCCTAACACAGTTATCACATTTCCAACCAGTGCTCACTCCTGTTCTTTCCAAAGGCAAATAGAAAAGTCAAAAATAGTGAAAAAGTGCTTATAAATGCACAAGAAGTAAAAACTGGCTCTATAAACACATAGTTCATCCACATCATGAACACAACACACAGTTCTGATCTCCTTGTCTTCAAGGAATCCTACAACCTCTGAATATTTGGTAGGAACCGTAGAGATCATCTAGTTCCAGCCCCCTGCCATGGGCAGGGACACTTCCCACCGGACCAGGCAGCTCAGAGCCCCATCCAACCTGCCCTTGAGCACTTTCAGAGTGGGAGGTATTTATGATTGCATGAAGCAGGACTGCAAAACATTCAGAGAAAGTTGTTGGGATGACAGAAGGAAGAGGAAATTTTTCAAAAAGAAAAAGGTGACAAATAACTATATTGGGATATGATCACGAATCCTTGTGCCTCAGATTACCAAAGAAGAAATGCATCAGACTTCATCCAAACTTCTGGTGGGTTTTGTTTCCTCCATCAAATGTGACTGGTATTAAGGTTGAAGATATTTCCAGTTTGGAAGAGGACACAGAACTGCTGGAGAGAGTCCAGCACAGAGCCACAATGATGAAGGGAGTAGAACACCTTCCTTATGAGGAAGGGCTGAGGGAGCTGGGTCTCTTTAGCTTGAAGAAACCAAGACTGAGGGGTGACTTCTTCCCAGTGAGGGTGACAGAGCACTGGAAGGGGCTGCCCAGTGGGGTTGTGGAGTCTCCTCTGGAGAAGTTTAAAACCCCCCTGGATGTGTTCCTGTGCGACTTGGTCTAGGTGGTCCTGCTGTGGTAGGGGGATTGGACTAGATGATCTTTTGAGATCCCTTCCAATCCCTAATTTTCCGTGACTCTGTGATTTCACATCTACATCTTCTCTTCACCCTGCACTGATTTCAAGGGCTCAGCAGTGGTGAGAGTCTGACTGCAGGATTGCAGAGGAAGGAAGGCAATCCAGCTTTTTTCCACTGATGAGCTAGAAAAGGAATCACTGTTTTTCATAGATGAAAATCATTACAAAATAGGAGATATTTTGTCAGGAATCTCTTCAGACCTCAGGTGGTTTATCACTACCCTTCTTCAAAAAGTGTGTTGTGATCCTGCACGTTAACAATAGAAGTCAGAGCCTTCTCCAAGGCTGCTCCCTATCTGTCAAAGGGGTGGCTGGGGAGCACGCAGGGCTCTGCATGTCCCTGGTTATAAGAGAGATGTAACACTCAGATCAATGAAGTTCATATCCTGTGAGGGGTTTGCTCAATACAAGGCAGTGTTTATAAGCTTCCTGCATTTTTCATCTTTCAGTAAATACTGTAGAGATTATTCTGCCTAATATTTAAGCAGTAAAACTGCACTTAATCCCTTTCGATTTGACAGTTGTTATAAAAATATTGTGGCCGGTACAAACCGCCTGGGGGAAAAGAAATCATACATCATCTTGTTAACAAGATAACCATCGGCTACCTGGACATGGTGCCAGTGTGCTGGCGCTGAATAGAGCTGTCAGTGGACTGGGGAGGAGGAAACAAGAGAAATCGCCAGGCTCAGTTCTAATTCCTTCGTTATCAAAACAACCACAAAGGGAGACCAGCACAAGTCCTTTATTTGGGACCAAATATTTCTGTCTCAGTCACGCTGAGCGATACCACTCTGCACGTGCAGTTCTGCAGAAATCAGGGTGATCCTCTTCAAACACTGCTCAGTCTCAGTCAGAAAGCCTGCAGGTGGCTGGCAGAGCTTGAGGGTGAATTTTGAGGGCTGATGACCCACGGCTCTCTCTGCTTGCAAGTTTGCAGGCTATCGGGGGATAGGCAAACTTAGATCATCCACCACACAGAGCGCTGCCCTGCAAAGGTATTGTGATGCATCTCATTTGAAAAATCAGAGGGGCAGAAAGGAAGCAGCCCTTCAGATTTTAAGAGAAAATTGAAGTTTATAGATTGTTAAGAATTTGGGATTCAGAGCACTGGAATAGGCTGTCCAGGGAGGTGGTGGAATCTCCTTCTCTGGAGACACTTAAAACCTGCTTGGATATGTTCCTGTGTGACTGGATGTAGGTGATCCTGCTGTGCCAGGGGGATTGGCCTAGATGATCTTTCGAGGTCCCTTCCATTCCATAATGTTCTGTGATTCTGTGATTCTTAAGCCTGTTGAAGAAGGGAAAAAATAAAATTAAAAAAACCCAAACAAACAAAACCAACCACAAACAGAAGTTTATTTAGTTTAGCAGAGAAGTTTTTGAGTTCCTGCTTATGCTAGAGACTGACTGGCTTTTTCTCCAGGTATTAGCTGAGGTAATTTCACATCCAAGCGCGTAGCATTTACCAACAGGAAAAGGCAGTTCAGGCTTGTCAATGCAGTAAAACAGTGATGCCAGAAAGGTCTGACTTCCTTCTCTAAGGTAACAACATTGATAGAGATCAGCATCGGAATGACATGCCCACTTCTAGGATCAATATTCTCTAAACATATTAGTTAAAGGGAGGGAGGACAATGAATGCTTGAGAGATGGGCAAAACCCTTTGATGTGAGAGACCAAAGAAAACAGAATTAAACAGCTCATTTGGAAAAGTTCGTTTAGAAAAGATCTGACTACCGTGAATAAGTACTGCCCAGGAAGGAAACATCAGATAGGAAAGGCTGTGTAATCCTGCAGAAGAAGGACTATAGGGATTGATGTTTCTGTGTAACTGGGTCTAGGTGATCCTGCTGTGGCAGAGAGATTGGACTACATGATCTTTTGAGTTCCCTTTCAACCCCTAATGTTCTGTGATTCTGGGAATCCAAGCATCCTCCATCCCTGGAACATCCTTAGAACAACATGCTGCTTCTGAAGGGTAACTTCATAGCTGGATGGCTTCATCCTATGGCTTCATAACTGCATGAACCTGAATGGCCACCTGAATCACTTTAACATCAAGTTCTGGTCATAAAACCAGCAGATTTTAACAAGAACCAAGATTTTAAAAGCTGAAAAATGTGGGAAAGAATTACTTGATGGCACCCACTCTCGCCTAATGCAACTGCTGCTATTGAAAAGCAAGAAAACTGCTTTGGTTATCTAGGAGCTTGAAGCAAATGTAAACTCATTCCCAGGTATTCTGCAGGGCTCGCCCTCAGAATAACAAAAAAAAAAAATCTACATAATAACTTAAATTTTAAAGCTCTTTCCCTGGATTGATGCATCTGGGTTGAGGGACCTCGATGGCATGATGCATGCAGGACTGAAAAAATACCTTTAAATGGGATCTGAGCCTTTCTGAAACCCCAGGAATCGAAGGAGGAAATTCAGGGAGATAGTTTAGCCCACATGTGATGAGATGCACCATAGAAAGCCATTTCACAAACCCCACGTCGAACACTAGAGGTTTTCAATTAGGAATGAAGTGTGGTGGGAAGCGGCAAATGAAATGCTGGAAATGTAGGCTGGCATTTGTGTGACTTGACAATCACTGACACATTCTCCACTGTATTCTGCTTTCCTTGTTTAAACCCACTGTCTTAAACTCCTCAAGCAACATTTTCAATTTAAATGAGCAGTTCTTAGCAGCTTTCTTGGTGAAATGTCAGCCATATGGCAGAACAAACTAATCAAACTTAACCAGTTCTCGTCTTTGCTCACTGATCAGCAGAACAAAAACCTACAGTCTACGTGATTAAGGCAAAATGGAAAGAGAGCTGAAAAGGCAAAATGGAAAAGAGCTGAAGGCTCCTCTCCTTATGTAAAATTCAATGAAGTTGAATTTTATAACTTCATATTAACTGCACATAATATATCTACCACTGCAATGGGATTTGCTAAAAGGATGTGGCTCAAGAAGGCATTTATTAAACTTAGCATTGATTTGTATGATGATTACTGGAAAATAATATTTTCCACGCTGATGGGAACTTAAAACGTCATAAATGTGACTTGTTTGTTATTCTTAAACTAAATCCTTCCTGATATCAGTGGTAAAAGGAAAACGGGTGTTTATCATCTTCATTTATTGATATTATTCCTGGTCAAAGAAATCTTGTTTTCACTCCTCATCACCTGGCAACAAAAAAAGGATGGCTTTGCTTTTCAGAGCAGCAGAGACAGGGATGGACTTGAAAGAGAAATTAGCATTTCTACTGGTGTTTTGAGATGATAGGGGCTTATTAACTATAGCTTTAGCCTCATTTATACATCATCACTTGCAAAGGCTTTCTCTCCTTAAAAGTCAGCTAGTACAAGCTCATTCTTGGGTACATGGGATTCAAATAAAACCTCATTATTTATTTTATTTCCTCTCTTATTATAAAAGTAATGTTAAGTATCTGCATGTGTACTGAATGAAGACAATGATTGTAAAAAGCATCACAGAATCACAGAGCACTGGGGATTGGAAGGGACCTCCAAAGATCATCTAGTCCTATCCCCCCACCACAGCAGGATCACCTAGACCAAGTCACATACAAACATGTCCAGGCAGGTTTTAAACATCTCCAGAAAAGGAGACTCCACAACATCCCTGGGCAGCTCCTTCCAGTGCTCTGTCACCCTCACCATCAAGAAATTCCTTCTCATATTGACATGGAACCTCCTATGTTCCAGCTGACACCCATTGTCCCTTGTCCTATCATTGGGTGACACTGAGCAGAGCCTGGCTCCATCCTCCTGACACCCACCCTTCACATATTTATAAATATTAACTAGGATTGGGATGGAAGGGACCTCATGAACCACCTAGTTCCAACCCCCCTGCCATAGGCAAGGACACCTCTCACTAGACTAGGCTACCCAGAGCCCCATCCAACCTGGCCTTGAACACTTCCAGGGATGGGGCAGCCACAACTTCTCTCTGCAACCTAGTCCAGTGCTTCAGCACCCTCACAGGGAGGAATTTCTTCCTAAAATCCAATCTAAATCTATCCTCTTTCAGTTTGAAGCCATTCCCCACCTTAGCCAGAAGGTTCCCTGCTGTGGGCCCATTACTGGCTTTCACTCAGCACTGAGTTGTGGCTTTTGTTACCTGGCCAGTGGCCCATTTTCTCCAGCACTTCTCCATACCAGCAGCAATGGAAAGCTCCTTTCTTCCCCATGTCTTTATATGAGACAGGCAGGGTTAGGCTGCAGCCTTCCAGGTCTGCATTTTGTTTTAAGACCTGCATGTGATGAACACGCACCAACTCTCACTCATCCAAAGTCACATTTAAAGTAAGAATAATAAACATTTGTCTGCCACTGTGATTTGTATTACTGAGCCAGACGCACCCTCATGTCCTGCCTCGCTCTTCTATTGACTGAGTCCCAAATCCAGGTGACATTCCAAGGGCAGGTTCCATACGGACCGATTTACTAGAGAGAAAATTGCTTTTCGCTTTAAGGAGCACAGAACAGAGACTGTGAAGTGCAGGCTGAAATGGGGGAAAGCCACTCTTTGTGCAGCTAATCCCATCTTATCAAGTCTGTCTTGCAATAAAACCTGAGATGGAGGGAGTGATGGATGAGAAATCATTTACCGCAAAGATAACCCCAGTCCGAGTGAGCCTTGCAAACCACGGCTCCAAATTATTTACCAGAGCTTACCGAGCTTGTCCTGGGTTTGACAAGTGCAGGCACGACTTAGGCACAGCTCTGCACCCTTTAACTGGAATCTATAATCACACACATCCATTCCTGACTTCACCTGCCTCTACTGAAATGAAAATGTTAAAAAATTCTGTTATGAAGGGTTGGCAGTTTCTGTCTCCTGTCCTTGAATAGTAAAGGATTTCGTTGCCTAATCAATGGAAATAAAATCTCATATCCATGGTGCTACCAATAGCATCTTAGACACGGCTTTCTTGTTTTCACAAACAATTCCTGTGACAGGCAGCTAACATTCTCTGATCATTATCTACCATTACCTACATTTTAAAAACCTGTTCACAGAATTGATTTGGAAACTTCAAGAAATCGAAAAGCTTTTTTCTCTATCAACGTGAAGCATGAGGTCATGTCTGCAATAGAACTAGTAATGCTGCCACATGACAGAGTAAATCCCAAGGAAAAGAAGGCTATAGCTGCCCTTAAAATACATGTAAAAACCTATTTAAGTATGAAGAATTGCTTTGCTTGTTCAGTTAGATTGATTTATCGATTTGTATGATAAATGCACAACTCAGATTTACCCACATTAAAATGACAAGCAGAATCTGCAGCACACAAATTTTGTGTTTGAGGCAGGAGAAGTCCTTGAAATCTGTATGCACCAACACATCAAAATATGGCCACACAGGCTCTGTGATTCGACAGCAAAAGAGATGGTTGTCTATTCAAAGTGCCCTGGTGGCCAAGAAGGCCAACAGCATCCTGGGGTGGATCAGAAGCTGAGTGATTAGCAGACTGAGAGAGGTTCTCCTCCCCCTCAACTCTGGCCTGGAGAGACCACATCTGGAATACTGTGTCCTGTTCTGGGCCCCTCAGTTCAAGAAGGACACAGAGTTCAGCACAGAGCCACAAAAATGATGGAGGGAGTAGAACACCTCCCTGATGAGGAAAGGCTGAGGGAGCTGGGTCTCTTTAGCTTGGAGAAATGAAGACTGAGGGGTGACCTCGTTAATATTTATAAATATGTGAAGGGTGGGTGTCAGGAGGATGGAGCCAGGCTCTGCTCAGTGTCACCTAATGATAGGACAAGGGACAATGGGTGTCAGCTGGAACATAGGAGGTTGCATGTCAATATGAGAAGGAACTTCTTGATGGTGAGGGTGACAGAGCACTGGAAGGAGCTGCCCAGGGATGTTGTGGAGTCTCCTTTTCTGGAGATGTTTAAAACCTGCCTGGACATGTTTGTATGTGACTTGGTCTAGGTGATCCTGCTGTGGTGGGGGGATAGGACTAGATGACCTTTCAAGGTCCCTTGCAGTCCCTGATGTTCTGCGATTCTGTGATGCTACCTGGTGTGCAGCAATGTAAACATTACATGGAAAATGAAGATGAGGAAATGGGAATCACAAGGTTCTGATCTTCTCACTAGTCATGTACAACTTTAGCTTAAAGCAATGGATAATCCTCATGAGATCAGGTTATGGCACAAACCTGAGATAACAAGGAAACGTCACATTTTTGCAGAGGTCACCATTGAAAAGTTTAGTCATCTGAAGTAGGTCTTCAGGTCAGGATCACCTTCCCTGATATTTTTAGAGATTAGAGATTAGAGAAAATCGACAAAGTAAAGCCAGAAAAGTTCAAAGCCCGTGGGAACACACAGGAGCCAAAGGTATATGGAAAAATCATGAATAAGAGGCAGTGATTCAGGTAATATGGCATCAGCATGAAATGCCATGGAAGAACACATCCCTTCCTAAACCGCACAGAGGGTACTGCCCTTTGCAGCAACAGCACTGTCTAGTTTCTTCCCTGCAAGTGCTTTGAGATGCTTTTAAAAAAAATCCTGAGCAAGACTGTACTGAATTGTACAAGAAATCAGATTGTTCTTGATTCTTTTAAGATGAGTCTGGCTTTGCCAATAGTAACAGAGTTAACAAGGTCTGCAAAGCTTATCCTCAGTAAATAGATATTGATAGGTGCATTCTGATTGCGTTAGAACAAGAGGTGGACCGGCCCTTTCCTAAACACCCTGACTGCACTGACAGACTGTGGCCCACTGCATAAGCAAATCAACCAGCTGAAACTGAATCGAGCAATGGGGGTGCCACCACTTACCCCATAGGCAGCTTAATTTGGGGGAACAGTCTAAGCACTTCATCACGTTAAAAGGTTTCCCTGAAAGGTACATCAGGGGTTAGCTCAGTATAATGTCAGTACTCACAGCCATGCATTTATCTTCATCTCTCCTGACTGTTTTTCTTTACACTAAAGCGACTATAAATCACTGTCTGCAGTGGAATTAAATCAAATGATGCATAGCAACTAAAAAGATCAGTGCCATAAAAACTGGCAGGCTGGAAAAGTATTAACATTAGTACATGACACACAGGCAAGGAAAAGTAGTTTGAACTTCATCTAGAATACAAAATAGGGTATCGCTGTAGCTACATGAATTTGGAGCAGCCAGGATAGTGGCACTAAATTTCTGAAGGGCGACACCTCAGCCAAAAAATGATTCCTCATGGGACCAAGCCATGGGATCTCAATTCTTAGAGAAAGTGTAAGAAAGCATGGAGCTGAACAGGCTGGGAAAGCTGGAGCACTGAAAATGAAATCTCTCCTGATTCTCTGGATGATTTTATTAAAGAGAGAGTTAAATGCTGGTATCTGGGGGGCACTCAAGAAGCTCAGATTGCCCAACAGAGTAAACGACATTTTCCTCCCACTCCTATACCATGAACCAAAAAGGAACAGTAACCCAGAGAGTAAATATTGTCATGAGTTCCTGTTTGACTTGGTCTAGGTGATCCTGCTGTGGCAGGGGGATTGGACTAGATGATCTTTCGAAGTCCCTTCCAATCCCTAGTGTTCTGTGATCCTGTGTGCTAATGCCATGAGGGTTTCCTCTGTAACATCTTGTGATTGCTTTTCTATTTTAAGTTGATGTTCACGACTCGGATCACTCAACTTTTGTATGTTTTAAATTGCAACTCAGATATAACTGCACAACAGCTACTACTCACAACTCAAAGTGAAGAGTTTCTTTTCACAAGATCAAAGAGGGAGTACTTGATGAAAACTCAGCCTCTGTTTCAGATCAACCTCCTCAAACTGAGTAATGTTCAGCCACACAGAAATTATTGATAAGCCTTTGCAGAACTTAAATGAAGAGTTATGTAGTGATAGGACGAGGGCAATGGGTGTCATAGGAGGCAAAACATAGGAGGTTTCACATCAATATCAGAAGGAACTTCTTCATGATGAAGGTGACGGAGCGCTGGAATGGGCTGCCCAGGGAGGCTGTGGAGTCTCCTTCTCTGGAGATGTTTAAAACCTGCCTGGATGTTGTTCCTGTGTGACTTGGTCTAGGTGATCCTGCTGTGGTGGGGAGAATGGACTAGATGATCTTTCAAGGTCTCCTCCAATCCCTATTATCGATTAATCTCTAATACTGTATTAATTTTACATTTGAAAACACCCATTTCAGTTTGACCAAGAAGAACCATAAATTCAACTGCTGAGCACTGGCAGAGGTTCTGCTATTATCCTAACAAAAGCAGAAATGTACCATGGAAGAAAAACCCTTGATATCTCAGATGTATTTAGGAGAAAACCAGCCTGCATATTCTATCAGTGATGCCACCTCACACAGGTCCCCTGCAAAGCCCTCCACCAGCTGCAGCTAATGCTGCACGTTTCTGCTCTGCCTGAACAGGGTAAAACCAATGGGCTAAAGCTCAAAATTACACTCGGCTCTTACACGTGGGAATTGCTTCGTACATCCTATCTTCAAAGGGGAGCAAAGCAGCTGTGAGACAACACGCAGCTCTATCACCAGGTGCTGAACAATGATCAAGAGGTCAAGAGCTGAACAACGGCACCGGTGATAGCAGTCTACCTTGCCTAGAAGCAGCTTCTTGAAAGCTACCCACTTCCTTCTGCTGGTTTGCAGAGGTATTTTGATCAGTTGACCATGCAATTCTGATGCAAATCGTTTTCTCCACATCGCTTAGCTTCCCATCATTTTCAGGATATTCATTAAGATTTATTTTTGCAGTCTTTCGAATAACAAGCCTACTGCTTTTGGACAACTAAACTGAGATGAAAAGAACCAGCAGGAAAGCACTAGTAAAGAGAGCTGTCCAAATTCTGGCATCACTGTGTTGGCACACAGAGTACATCCAGTTTTAGCACAAAGTACACACCAGACCAATCCTAAATACTCTGGAAATTGCAGTGTAATTCAATCATAAAAAGACCCAAAAAACCTATTAGACAAATGAGTCATTTTACTTATTGCCACAAGAAAGTAGCAGAGCACTTTAGTCAACTTTATAGCTCGGAAACTTTGCTGCTCTGCTTTTGGACAACTGTTCTTGTTTCACGAATCACACAGAATCACAGAACATTAGGGATTGGAAGGGATCTCGAAAGATCATCTAGTCCAATCCCCCCATCACAGCAGGATCACCTAGACCAAGTCACACAGGAACACATTCAGGCAGGTTTTAAACATCTCCAGATCACCTAACAGAAGAAGATAAATGTTTTATGACATAGACTAGCCTAATTTCATAAAAACTTTGCAATGGTGACTCTCCCCAGTCTACTTTATGCTAGACTCAGCTTTTGTTCTCTCTGAATTATCTGCTTGCAGTACTCATTCTCTATGCTCACAGTGCTGAAGTTGAAGTACAAATTATTTCTGCTTAAAATGTAGGTTTGAAGTTTTTTCATTTTGCTTGTTTTAAATTCACAGAACATTAGGGATTGGAAGGGACCTCAAAAGATCATCTAGTCCAATCCCCCATTTAGCACAGTGAGATTTGCATTGTTCCACATCCTTTTTTCTGAAATCTCTCTCTGCACCTCCATTTTCACTCATCCTGATAACTCTTCTGCCTCCGAAATCACTCAGGATCTTCTCACTTTCTGCATAAATTCAATCTTCAGGTTAAACCCAGGCCCCACACGTCTTCACAGTCTCAACTTCCATGAAATATCTTCACCAGTTCCGCACAGAAAAAGCAATAAGGGCTCAGCTGGCTTTTCAGTTTCTGGAGTGTTCAATTATGCAGCAGAAGAAATGAAATTACTTTCCAGTATAAAGGAAGCATCTTTAAAGAAAAAGAACACAGATCAGTAAACAGAGAAGGGAAAGGTCAGAGTCCAGCTTCTAAGATTCTTTAGCAGAAATACAAAGCACAGAGAAGTACAGACAGTGGCATGAGTCAAATATGTGTAAAATGGAGGAATGTGATGATAATGTTTCTTCCTTCATTTTCAAACACTATTAGAATGTTTTCTTATGTCAGCATGTTCTTCCCTGCCCCAGCTAGATGCATTGGTTAATTAAACCTCCAGCCTCGCTTCCACTGAAAACACTTTCTGGAACATAACTAAAGCCTCAGTGCATGTAAAACAACTGAAATGTTCAAAGAAAATAATAGAACCACTAGGGATTGGAAATGGTGGAGTTTTCACATGATGCTTGTGAGAACCCTGCTCTTCATGCTCTTTTAACGCTCCATTTATTGCATGAACATCTCAGGGAGGTGGTTGTATCTTGGGTGTGTTTAAAAGTGTGTAGATACAGAGCTTAAGGATGTGTTTCAGTGGTGGGCTTGATAGAGTTATGTTAATGGTTGGACTTGATGATCTTGAAGGTCTTTTCCACAGTAAAAGACTCTATGATTTTGCAATGCAGCAAGGATTCCAGCTGTAGCTGTAGTTAATCCAGGGTGAATTCTCTCAGGAATTAGCACAAATTAGCATTTGCAGTTGAGGAATTTAATCCACCATTTAGAGCAGGGTATGGCATAGAACCACAAGAATGACACAGAATCTCATTAGGGATTGGAAGGGACCTCGAAAGATCATCCAGTCCAATCCCACTGCCACAGCAGGATCTCCTAGATCCAGTCACACAGGAACATATCCAGGTGGGTTTTAAATGTCTTCAAGAGGCCCCATGTCTTGCACACAGGCTGTATGCTACAACCTCACAGCAGGCAACAGCATCCTGGTGTGGACAGGGAAATTTCCTTGGCATACAGACTGCAGAGGTGTAACAATTGTGACACTCACTGCTGTCCGGGTCACCTCTCTGGTGCAAGAGCAGAAAGGGGGGGCACGCATGACCCTTCACTGCTGCTGCCTTCATGGCTCAAAGATGGCACAGAAGAGGTTGTGCCTTGATCATGGTGGGAGCAGAAAGATCTCTGTGCTCTGAAAGGAGAGGCCACTGGATATCACAGCAATCACTGACACCTATTTAAGTGATGTTTCCAAAGTGCCCAAAATATCGAAATCTGAAGGCACCTCTGCCTGCCCCACAGCCCCAAGCTGCGCCCTAGAGGAGCGGAGTGGGGAATCCAGCCAGCCTCTCCACCACCTGCATGACACTCATCGGGCAGTCTCACAGCTCCAGCCTGCAAAAACAACTTGTTTAGAGCATCGTGCTAAAGTGTGAACACAGCACTCCCCAACTGGGCAATAAAATACCAGCAATGAGACCGCAAGGCTGGGACTGGGGAAAAAAGCTGCAAGCTTCTGCTGTCTGAATGTGAATAATGGGAAAACAGCCAAAGTTTGAACTCCAGATACATTATTTAATCTCTGCTTGTTTGTTTTTCTTAATATGACTGAAGTGATCAAAATCTCTCATTTACAATTTTCAGCTAATCCTTCTGCACAACAGACCCTGCAATCCTTTTCATAGCTGGAACCTAATACCTCCTTTGCAGCTCATGGATGAGTTTTCTTAATTAAAAAAAAAATGAGGATAAATCACTGTCCTCATGTGGAGCAGTAATTGTCTTAAATAATAACCGCTGTGCTTGGATTCCTTCACAGTGTGTTTTGCTACTGAGTGCCCTGTTTTCTTCTTATTTTATTGGAATATACCCCTCCCAAGCCTCTGTGGAGATGAGCAATGCAATGCATTTACAACCAATAGAGATTTTGTACAGCTTGTTCTACTTAGCCCTGCAGCACATTCTGCAGTTCAGGCCCTCTCTTGGAAGCAAGTGAGGGCACATATTCGTGTGCCTGTGAGGAACAGAGGAGCACACCATAACATAAACCTCCACGTACCTCCATAGAGCAGTATAAACCTCTCTGATCCATTCTTATCTCATCTGGTACAATTGCAGGCAAACAAATGCACCAAAATATGTGTGTGTTCTATGTTTTCACAGAATCACAGAACATTAGGGGTTGGAAGGGACCTTGAAAGATCATCTAGTCCTATCCCCCCACCACAGCAGGATCACCTAGACCAAGTCACACAGGAACATATCCAGGTGGGTTTTAAACATCTCCAGAGAAGGACACTCCGCATCCTCCCTGGGCAGCCTGTTCCAGTGCTCTGTCACCCTCACTGGGAAGAAGTTCCTTCTCACATTCATACGGAACCTCCTATGTTCCAGCTTACACCCATTGCCCCTTGTCACTAGATGATACTGAGAAGAGCCTGGATCCATCCTCCTGACACCCACCCTTTACATATTTATCACCACTAACAAGGTCACCCCTCAGTCTTCATTTCTCCAAACTAATGAGACCCAGCTCCCTCAGCCTTTCCTCATAAGGGAAGTGTTTACTCCTTTCATCATTTTTGTGGCTCTGCACTGGACTCTCTCCAGCAGCTCTGTGTCCTTCTTGAACTGAGGGGCCCAGAACAGGACACAGCATTCCAGATGTGGTCTCTCCAGGCCAGAGTAGAGGGAGAGGAGAATCTCTCTTGTTCTGCTAACCATTCTGCTTCTGATCCACCCCAGGATGCCGTTTGGCCCTCTTAGCCACAAGAGCACATTGCTGGCTCATGGTCATCCTGCTGTCCGCCAGGACCCCCGTGTCCCTTTCTCCTATGCTGCTCTCCAACAAGTCATTCACATCACACTCTTCATTTCATGCAGGGAATAAGATGTGAAACCTCCTCCCCATCAGGCACAAGACAGGCACAGGGACAGTAGCTGCCATTATCACTGCTTAGCATTGCAGTTCTTCACACAGAATTCTCTTCACCAGCTGGGGACAGAAGTTTCTGCATCACTGCAGTCTGTCTTATTTCTTCATGTTTTGACACATCTAGATAAATACTAGTGATGTTGGGTGAAGGAGAGCTCACCTGTAATGCTTTCCTCAGCTCAGACAGCTGAGTGATACACGGTCCATTCAAAATTAAGCCCATTTAGACTGAGCAAAATAGACTTGGCTGTTCACTCTCAAGAAATGCCCTGATCTTTTGCAATGAGCTGACAAAAACATCAAGATTAGGTTTTATGTCCCCTGTTCCTCACTTTGGTCCTGTTGAGAAGGGTCTCAGCTGCAAGAAGGGTAGCTTGGGGTGCTAACAGCATGTTTCCCTTACATTTCCATAAATCCATCTTTATGGAATGGTTTGTTGGCAGCCTGATTAGCCTGATGAGGAGAGTTCAGAAAGGAAAGCTGCTCCTGCAGTAAAGATATTGATGTGAAACCCAAGGGACAGTGATTCCATTTCCAACTCTGTTGCCCACTTTTGGTAAGATGTTGCAAAGTCATTCAAATTGTGCTTTCAATCAGTAAAATGAAGAGTATTTCATCTGGAGAAACTGTAGGACAACTGCGTTCTTGAGGACAAGCACCATCATAGTGCAAACAGGGGGGATTTGGTATTTTGAAGTTTTTATCAACATTTTTGTCATCGATTCCACAGGCAGCAACAAATTGAAATCTTTACTGTTGTGAAAAGTGTTGTCTTTCTTTTCGTGTGTCCCTATTTCTTTGTCTCTCAGTCCTGCCCTTGTGAGACCACATCTGTAATATTCTGGGCCCTTCAGTTCAAGAAGGACACCTCCCTTAGGAGGAAAGGCTGAGGGAGCTGGGTGTCTCTAGTTTGGAGAAACTAAGATTGAGGGGTGACTTCATTAATGTTTATAAATATGTGAAGGATGGGTGTCAGCAGGATAGAGCCAGACTCTGCTCAGTGGCATCTAATGATAGGACAAGGGGCAATGGATATAAGCTGGAGCATAGGAGGTTCCACATCAATATGAGAAGCAACTTCTTCCCAGTAAGGGTCACAGAGCACTGGAATGGGATGCCCAGGGAGGTTGTGGAGTCTCCTTCTCTTGAGATGTTTAAAACCCACCTGGATGTGTTCCTGTGTGACTTGGTCTAGGTGATCCTGCTGTGGCAGGGGGATAGGACTAGATGATCTTTCGAGGTCCCTTCCAATCCCTAATGCTTTGTGATTCTGTGATTGCTGAGGAAACATTATACTCCTACAGTAAGTGTTTTCCTCCTGCAGTTTTTGCTTTGTAGTATTTCGTTCAAATTTTCAAAATTCTCTCCTGTTTTCACCCTCTTTCTGCAAGAATCCTTTCCTCACTGGAAACTGATCTCAGACTGGGAGTTATGGATCTTTCATCTGCTGACAGTGGGAGAAATGAGTTCTTCAAGAAATATTTGCTGAAATACTCCTACTCATTCTCTGTGAACATCAGCATCTGTCAGGAGCAAGGAGAGGACTTTGTGTAGCAAACACTGCAACAGTGTAAAAGGGTAAAATGAGGATCCACTTCCCACTCTCCACCCTGACAAGCCCTGGAGACCCTCAAACAACCTCCAGTTTCACACTGAGTCTCTTCCCATCCTTCCCTCTTCTCCGGTCCCCATCAGCACCCTTAAGTCTTATCCACTGTAAAATAACCTCCTTTTCTACGTAGAACTTAAACGCCTTTTGTTTTGTCCTTTTGTGTGCTTTACACTTGCTTCACCCTTGTCTTTTCCAGTTATAGCCTGTATGTTATCTACAGGGACTATCTGCATCTCTGTGAGATGCACCCAGTGACATTCTGACTCTGGCTGGGCTTTCATCACAGACCAGCTTAAACACAATAAGCATCATTAAATAGCAATGAGGGCCGTGGCAGAGGGAGCAGATGAGCGCTCAGGCTGAGCCACTGCATGCAGCAAGATGAAAGCCAGAGCCAGTTGCCCCAGGGGGATGGGATCTGCCCTGCAGGAGGAAAAATCACCACACTACCTGTCCCATCACACCATGACTGCAAGCTCATAAATGATGGCAGAGATGGGGGTCAGTGGTTGACCCAGAGGATTAAATTGATGATGCCCATCACAAAAAACAACGCCTCTCCTTCTAATTAAAAGAAGGCACGGAATGTCTCACCTCTGGAGTTAGTCAGTGCTTCCCTAATCATCTTATGAACAAACTTTATAGCATTGGTGCTGATTCAGTGGCACGGCAATCCACTCATTGCTCCAAATGCAGATCCCTCGGGTGCTAACATCAACACACCCACTGGGATGCTTTTTAAAATGTCTGCCTCTTCTCTTGAGAGTTAACTCACAATGCTGGCTGCTACTGCCACACAAAGAGTGCCTGAGTCTCTTCTGGTGTACATCGATTATACACAAGAGTTCTGCCTTTGGCTTCCCTGGATGTGTGTCTGACAATCCAGACATTCATTCCAGCATCCTTGATCTGAGTCAGATCACTGATGTAAAGACTAACAGGTGGCAGAAAGCACAATTCCCATATCATGACAGTATTGGATTTTCTGCTTGCTCTGAAGGACAAAGACCTGGCTGTATCTCACTGACCAAATGACTGTGTGACCTGGACTTAGTGCAACATCAGGAAAGGCAAATGAGATCGGAGGTGTCCTCTCCCCGAAGGGATGATTATGCATTAATGCCCTAAGGAAATTTCATCCAACATAGTGTGTAGGAAGGGCTCATCTCACACCAAGAAGCTTGTTCCCTTCAACAAAATGAGGACTAGGGAGAATAATGCCACCCCAAAAACATATTAGGAAGGGGAGAAATGTTTTTTAAACTGAAGGAAAACACCAAAAGAGGATTAAATAAATATAAATCAGCTGGAAATTATTTTGGGCTGAAAACAGAAGGTGGCTTCTGGCACTCAGAGAAGTGCAGCTTAGCAGGGTTGGGGGAGAGCCTTCCGCAAATCAGCGTCATCACTCCTGTTTCCCCGGGATGTCAAACAAAGCAGGGAGCTGCCGGGCCTGAGAATCCTGCAAAGTCCTTGAGTTTTACCTGTCTCTGGTTCCTTCCTAGTCACATTCTACCCCAAACAAAATGTTTTACCAAGGCTCAGGTACCAAGGGAGAGGGAAGACATGAGGTGGGGACTCTCACCACCAGATGCTCGACCAAGGCGGCACAGCGAGAAGACCACCAAAAAAATGGAAGAAAATCACATAATTCCCAAACTAAAGAACCCTCAACACACCAAAGTCAGAAATGCTCAGTGTCCTGTGTCCCGGCAACGTGACTCACCCCGATGCCTCATCCCCCACCATGTCCCCGGTGACTGTCCAGGGGCCGAGCCCACTTTCTCCATGCCAGCAGGGTCGCCCCCGTCCCAGGGTCCCCCCGCCCCTCCCCATGTCTCCCAGTCCTGTCGGAGCCCCTTGACAGCGGCTCAGCGCGGCCGGGTGGGGGATGTCGTAGGAGCTGCGTCAGCGGGAGCCCGACGGCGATTGGGGGAGCCCGCGCTCTGCCCGCGTTCACTAATTATAAAGTGCCGCCTCCCGCACCGCTCCTGCACCCGCACCGGCTCCCGGCAGCGACCCCTCGACTCGGCAACCCCGGGATCGTCGGCAGCCCACCGCGGTCTCTTTCCGGGGCTGCTGGGTCTCGCTATAAACCACCGCGGCTCCGGAGCCGGGACTCATCGCCCGAGAGACCCCCGGGAGCCCGAGGGGAGCCGGTGTGTGAGTGACTGGGCACCGGGGATGGGATCCGAGGGGTGGGGGAGGTTCTGCCGAGCCTAGTGCCCGCCGTCGGGGCTCTCCAGTGGGAAAAGATTCCCAAGGATGGGCAAGATGAAGTGAAAGGGAGTGAACGCTCGGATGAGACGGGACCTTCTGTACGCTCCATCCTTTGGGTTCGCTCCACTCCGGGCGCGGAACCTCTAGGGTTTGTTTTTCCAGGCGGGTGAGGGAGCGTTGGTAGAAGGATGCGAAGTGACCTCCTTCTTCTTCCCGCAGCCCCATGGCGATGCTGCTGAGACTCGGGTGCTCGCTGCTGGCCCTCAGCACCTGCCTCCTGCTCCCGGGGGTGCGGGGAGACTGCGGGCAAGACTGTGCTGCCTGCTCCTATCGCCTGCTGGGACCCCGCGCCGGCATCCACCCCCTGGTAAGAGGGACAATGGACGGGGCGAACGGGGTTCCCTGCGGGAGGGGCTGAGCAAAGGAGCGAAACGGCAGAAAGAGCGGAGGAAACGGCTTGAGAGAGGGCGAGGAGAGAGGGGCGCGGTTGAGTCAGCCATAAACGCAGCGAACTCCGATCCCCTCCGCCCGTCCCTCTCGTTGCCCATCAGCCAGCGGAGGCTTTCGAGAAGAGCGACGGGACCCCCCGCGCCAGGCAGCCTCCGGGGAGCAAGGGGAAAGTTGAGGGGTTCTGCGGGAATGAGACGGTCGGTACCGGCAACCGCAGCCAGGACAGGGCGGGGGGACTCTGTAAGGGACTTGACGGGTGGTGCCGAATCCCCGCCGCGGGGTCTCCGCACGCTGAGACATCTGCAGGCAGCTGAAACGCGGCGGATCCGCCCGAAACTGGGAAAGAACCTCACAGAAAGTGAGAGTCACAGAATTAGCAATCTCTGAATACCTCTGCTTATCCTGTTAGTCACGACAGGTTCACGATACCGCTACACAAAGAGTGCCTGAGTCTCTTCTGGTGTACGGCAATATTCCTAGGAGGGTCTACAAAACAGTTCTCTGTACTGTCAGCTTTCCTACACGTCAGCTCGCAACCAAACTTTAATGTCCACTAGGGAAAAAAGAGTTAGCTTGCTCCTTCGAAGGGAGGGCTGTGAGCTTTGTGGAGTATGATGTAGTGATACCCACTCTTGCAAATCTTACTTAGGAAGGAATAGAAGCCTCATTCTGTAACAACACACGGTAGTTGAACTAGAAAAAGAAGCAAGGTGTTGTACCACCTATCCCTCATACACCTACATACAGCTTTTAGAAATAAATGTTTCTAGACAGTCACATCTAGTAGCATCATAATATTGGACCTGGTCATCCACTCCTATTAGGGAGCACATGTTGATTTGGCCATAGCAAGTGATTTAAACTAATTGGGAAGGGAAGAGGCAGGAAAGACCTATTCTTGCTTGCTTTTAGGGTGATTTCAAAGTCAGGCTGAAGATGAGATGGCATTCACTTTACAGCATAACTACAGTATATAACAACCATCACATACCACCAGTTAAAATTAATTAATTATTCTTAGAAAATATTTAAATCACTTTAGTATTGTTTTGATCTCATTGGAAATCCTATACAAATTTCTCAGACTAAGAATTGAGCTGATAGGGCTGGTAGAGGTAAGGCTGGTAGAGAGTGGTTCTATTAGCTATTAGAGAAAGATAGGCTGGGCTTTAACCTCCTGTTTTCAAAGCATGTTAGGATAGAAGCTGGGAAAATGTGGAAGATGGGGAAAAGAAACTTCGCTATGGATATGGAGAAGCAGTAGCAATGGATTTGGGCTTTTCACAGTGCCATTAGGTGTTCCAGGACCCATGCCCAGAAACTCTCAGCCATCAGGAGAGTTCAAAAGAAGAGACTGGGTATGTTGCCTACTCAAATTTGACACAGGGAAGAAAATAGGGTGAGCAGGCAGCCACATCACTACTCTTGTTTAGTTCATAGAATCATCACGTCTGGAAAGGACCTCCAGGGTCATCGAGTCCAACTTAGAGATACTTAGATCATCGAGATACTTAGAAAACCTAATTTACAGGCAGAGTATTTCCTTTACTGAAAATATTGATGATTCCTTGTTCCATTATTGTGGTATAAACACCATGGGCATGAAAAAAACAAACCCACTGGAGTTATATATTTTTCCAACTGAAGAACATGACTTCACAAGAAATCAATTCCCCTGACACGACTGAGAGAGTAGCAGCTAGTATAAAGTGCTATTATCTTTACACGGCAGGTTATGAGATGAAGGTACTGACAACTTCTTTTTATGTCATAGCCTGAAAATCTTTCACTGCAGTCAGAAGCAACACAGCTTAAGGATTTTTTTCTCAGTTCTGATGGTCACTACTTTATGTGTCAAACAAGGCAAAACAGGTTCAATTCTGCCTGATTTGCTGCTGCTGCATTGGTAGGCATTGAAATGATCTGTTGCATGAAGAGAAACTGATGATAACAGACAGAACTGTAGCTCTAGACTTGAAGGCACTGAGCAGGACAGCACAGCTGGCTTCCTTGCACCAACAACATTTGCTCTAGGTACATTATTTCCTAAAATTTCTGAATACTACTTCTAGTTAAAGTTGGATCATCTTTTGCTTTACTAAGCAAATGAGAATTGTTTTTTAGCTTATTGTTAGTAAATTACAAAAAGTTTTTAAGAATGCACCCAGGCATAAGAGAGGTGCAGAGAAAGTGTTTGTCCTTTGAAACAGAAATGCAGGGGCAGCCTTGACAGAATTTCTTCACTGGAAGATTTATCAAACATTGGAATAGGCTGCCCAGGGATGACATGTAGTCACGAGTCCTGGAGATATTTACAAGGTGTAGATGTGGTGCTGAGGAACATGGTTTAGTGGTGACCTGGCAGTGCTTGGTTAATGGTTGGACTTCATCTTTAAGCCAAATCTTCCAGCCAAAATGATTCCATGATACAGGACCCATGATCTGTGTTCTGTCTCTTAGAGTGAAGACCACCTAATGTCCCTCAAAGAGGGACTTGAAGAACTTCAGAACAGACAGGTACTAAACCAGAGGCTCACTTGTGGTCATTTGAATAGAAGTAAAGGAGGCTAAGAGGTGAGCTGGCAGTGAGGGGTTTGTTGCTACCAAATCCTTCTCAGTAAACCACATCCATTTTTCAGGCATGTACTCTAGAATGTGAAGGAAAGCTGCCTTCTGCCAAAGCCTGGGAGACCTGCAAAGAGCTCCTGCAGCTGGCAAAGCTGGATCTTTCTGAGGATGGCAACATTGCTCTAGGAGACAAGAAAGAGCTGGATGAGAACCACTTCCTCGCAAAGAAGTACGGAGGGTTCATGAAAAGATATGGGGGGTTCATGAAGAAAATGGATGAGCTCTACCACACAGACCCAGAGGATGAAGCTAATGGAGGAGAAATCCTGGCTAAAAGGTATGGAGGTTTTATGAAGAAAGATTCAAATGACGATGCCCTTGCTAATTCCTCTGATCTACTGAAGGAGCTTCTAGGAACAGGGGACAACCCCGAAGCGGGGCATTACCGAGATGTAAATGAAAACGATGGGGACATCAGCAAAAGATATGGAGGCTTCATGAGAAGTGTAAAGCGCAGCCCCGAGCTGGAAGATGAAGCCAAAGAGCTGCAAAAGAGATACGGTGGTTTCATGAGAAGAGTGGGCAGGCCAGAATGGTGGCTGGATTACCAGAAGCGATACGGTGGGTTTCTTAAACGCTTTGCCGACTCCCTTCTCCCTTCAGAAGACGACGGGGAAACTTATTCCAAAGAGGTGCCAGAGATGGAAAAGAGATATGGTGGATTTATGAGATTTTAATACCTTTCTCTTTATCCCCTTTGTCCCAAATGAGAAAGACTGCCTTACTGGTCATAACTTATTGTAATGTGTTGCTTGTACTGTACAGTTTTTTACTGTCCTTGGTTAATAATGCAACCTGCGATTTGTTGTTTCGGGTTCTGTGTCCTTTCGAGTCAAACAACTACTTTCTGGTTTAGTCAAGTTTCTGTCTGCACTGTAGTTTCCATGCTAGAACTCTTTTGATTCCTGTATTCATTTTCTTTAAAGAGGAAGTACATCTACAGTAGAGTTGCTCAACTGTATATCCAATAAATTCTTCATCCTAACCGCATAAATTCTGAAATGTTATTTATTTGCTCTCAGCCATTTAACCAAACAACCATCTCCGTTCATCTTTAAGCCACCAGAGCAGTATCCACCTCCTTTCTGTAATCCCAGAATTTGTACTGTGTGCACAACGGCTGAAACAGGTTTGTCTTCAGTTTTCTCATTGTCTTAGAATGGGAGAAAAATAAATGTGCTCTAAAGCGAATATGACGGTACTTTCTCTAAGTGTTCTCATTTTAACCAGTTAACACAGTAAATGCTGAAATCCTAGATTTGTTTAGCATCCAGCCAACTCACACAAAGAAAAACATTTATAAGAGTGTGTTTGACTTAAAGCACTAAAAGCATTTCCTCAGTGCACAGCACAGTGCCGTGTCTGATTAGTTACACCTTTTGTGGCCATCCAATAGAGGATTGTACAGTTGGCCTTGAAGTTACAAGCACTAACTCAAAAAGAGGTAAGTCAGTCTGTGCAAAACAAACAAGACCCAAAAATGTATGAAAAACCTTCAAAATCATGATCTTACAGAGCACCTGACAAACAGTTTTCCATGGAGCAGCTTGGGATTTACAGTTGCTGTCACCATTCTTTCCTGTTAACAAAAAATCAATTCTGATAATGAGAAATAATACTCCCACATCTCTAGAGACCTTGCATGCATTTTAAAGAATTAAGTGTTTTGGTGTATTAAACCCTCGCTTTTATATCAATTTATGTAGATAAAAAGTACTTAACAGTAAATTCTAACTGGGATGTAGGCATGCAACCCAAGGCAGGGTGGGGGGAGACTGGAAGAGTAAGTCTCTGCCAAGGTTGAACAGGCAAGTGGCAACGTATGTGGAAGGGGGATGTGACTGGTTCTCTGAATAGAATAGCAAAGCTGAATAGTCCCTGTTTCTTCCATTGTAACTGAAAACGTCTCCATTCAGACATTTATTTGCTTTAATAATTATAATTTCAAATCTTTGAAATTGCAATAAGGTGTAATATCTTCTTTTGATGTGGAATTTCTTATGACTTTCAGTTATGCCATCACTTGGGGGATGTCTCAACACTAAAATCTTCTAACATTCTCAATAGTTAACATTTTGGGCGAAATCAGCTCACAAGCAAGGCTTCCTAAAGTCCACTTCACTAAATTACAGATCAAAACTAAGTCCAAAGACAGGGTCTGCTGGGCTGGGAGATGAAAAAGGGCGTCTCACTCTTGGTCCAAGTTCCAAAAGAGTCCCTTAATTTTCCTGTTACAACACATTCCTAGAACCATCACTCCATTGCAATATTATTAGAATGGCTGCACTGCTTTCTATAAATAAAAGCAGAAGGGACAAAACCCTGATGACTGGAAAGAATTTTAATTCCAGGAGTGTTCTGAAGGAAGAAATGTCATCCTGGGACCAAAACACCAGATCTACATTTCTCTTCCCTGGCTTTTATCACTGGCTTGGCATCCTTACGTGAATATTCCAGAGCATGATCCACTGCAGTATCTTTGGTGTGAATGCTGAGGATAACAAACACTGACTATGAACAATGAACGTTGGGAGGCTCTAGAGCAGTCAGAGACTAATGCCTCTGCATTAGGAACTAGGTTGAGGTTGGGCAAGGATGAGCCAAACTTTTAGTAGGAGCTAATTCAGAGGAAGGAAGCACAAAAAAGGCATTTCCTGAACTAAATGTAGTTCACACACAGGAGCAGAACATCAGGGATAGAGAAGCTGATGAGTACAATGATCTTCTAATATCAGACTGGAGCTCTGCCTGAAAACCTGAGCTTAAATCATGGGATATAATGAAGGAGGGTCACAGATCCATTCTCACATCTTAGATAAACTCGACATATTCTGTGAGATGAAATGTGCAGAGGATAACTTTGAATTTCGTGAGGGGTTTTTTCCTAGGAAATGAATATGTAGCATGTTATACAATAATTATAAAGAATTATGTTGTCATTACAATAATTATTTTTGCCATTATGTCAACTTAATTGTAATATCTTGCTTTATAATTGTTTATAACCATATCATAAATACAAATAATTATAATGTTGATGTTGTTATAATCATAAACCTCAGAATTTATGAGAGCAGAAATATATTCTAATCTAATATATAGTTTCATTAAACTATTCTCGATGTAGATATTAAATATGCAGTGGCTCATTTTAATTTTAAAGGAACTTAACCAACAAGGACCAAAGATTTCAATGCACGATGTGTGAAGGCCTCTCTATTGTTAGGAATGGTTTTGGAGGACTAGCTATGTGGCAAAGTGACAAATCCACACCACATGTACACGTCTCAGTGCCACCAAAGTTTCATTCACAGCCCTCTTCCTACAGCACTACAGAGCTCAGCCAGACGCAAACAGCAAGATTCCTTCTAATGCCACCAGATGCATCCCAGATTTTGCAACTTAAAAGGTGACTGAATGGTTAATTTCACTGACCTCAGGTTGCTTTGAGAATGAAGAAATTCCTGGTGTGTGTTAGTTGTTCCCAAAATCCATTTTATTTACAGTGACACGCAGGGACATACTGTATTAGGGGGATTGGACTAGATGATCTTGTGAGGTCACTTCCAATCCCTAATGTTCTGTGATTCTGTATTCCTGGCTTTTTAAAGCACTGCAGTGGATCTCTAAAGTCACAGGGAGAAGACTGTAAACACTTCGCTATCAGAGTCTTAAAACATTGATGCTTCACTTCCCAGCAAGATAAGTGATTCAGGCATCACCAAAGACCTCTACCTGACTAAGCTTTGCGGTCTGGTCTTTCTCCACTGCCACTTCAGCAGTTCATGAACTTAACCTCTTCTGTTTCCTCTGCAGTCCTACCACCTCTCATAGACATCCCTTTGGCAGCCCCTGCTCAGAGCCTGGGAATTTTACCACCCACAGTGATGAGCTTTGCTTTGTGACATCAGCCATCAAAGACTGTCACATACATTTAACTGGAAAATGACCGAGATCTCTGCTTTGAGCTGTAACTGTGGAGGTTAGGTGGCTACTTTTAGATTTATATTTTGGTGATAATCCTTTACTGCCCACATTATTAAAAACAGTTATACACATCAACATGAGTGCACTGAGTATCACAGGACATCAGAGACTGGAAAGGACCTTGAAAGATCATCTAGTCCAATCCCTCTGTCACAGAAGGATCACCTAGATCAAGTCACACAGGAACATGGCCAGGCGGGTTTTAAACTTCTCCAAAGAAGGAGACTGCACAACCCTTCTGGGTAGCCCATTCCAGTGCTCTGTCACCTTCACTGGGAAGAAGTTCCTTCTCATATTGATATGGAACCTCCTATGTTCCAGCTCACACCCATTGCCCCTTGTCCTATCATTAGATGCCACTGAGCAGAGCCTGGCTCCATCCTCCTGACACCCACCCTTTCCATATTTATCACTATTAATGGGGTCATCCCAAATCTTTATCATAACTCTGTTCCATAACATCATAATTCTCTTGCAGTTCTTGATGCAGTAACATGAACAGAGTTGTAAGCAAGGAGAAGGGTAGCAAAGCCAGCTGTAAATCACTAATCCAAGCATTCAATTACTAATCCCATCAGCCCCATTAAAGCATTTAGACTGACAGTTGCATATCCAATTAACTGTTGCTATAGAAAATGAAAACGCTTAGAGGTGTTTGACAGACAAATCATTACCAGCCCAGCAGGGATTTCAACTGAATTTGTTTAATTAGATTGTGACTTCACATAAATTGAGAATTTGCTGTAATCCTTGCTGAAACTATGGAATGAAGTCTCTCGAGGTTTAACAACCATCACAAAAGTGAGTCACTCTGCTGCAGGATTTCTAAAAGTAATGCCCTGCTTCCTCAAGGAGAAGGTGGCATGGGTGTGTTGCCCTTTTCACTGCTGTCCTCATCTGTAGGTACATGACCCTTGAGACCACATCTAGAATATTGTGTCCAGTTCTGGACCCCTCAGCTCAAGAAGGACACGGAACTTCTGGAGAGAGTCCAGCGAAGAGCCACAAAGATGATGAAGGGAGGGGAGCATCTCCCTGATGAGGAAAAGCTGAGGGAGCTGGGGCTCTTTAGCTTGGAGAAACAGAGACCGAGGGGTTACCTCATTAAAGTTTACAAATATGTGAAGGGTGGGTGTCAGGAGGATGGACCCAGGCTCTTCTCAGGGTCATCTAGTGATAGGACAAGGGGCAATGGGTGTAAGCTGAAACGTAGTTCACATCAATATAAGAAGGAAAGTCTTCATGGTGAGGGGGACAATGCACTGGAAGGGGGTTGTGGAGTTCTTCTCTGGAGATGCTTAAAACCTACTGGCCATGTTCCTGTGCCAGTGAATCTAGGGGATTCTTTCAAGATCTCTTCCAATCCCTAATGTCCTGTGATTCTGTGGGTACACAACCTTTGCCTCTTGCCTTTCTGCCACTACTCTCTTTCCCAGCACAGCCTTCTTTAACCCAAAAGTGGCTGCAAAAGATTCTACCATCCTTGCATTTTCCTGCTAAATGTAAATGCGTGCACTGACTTGTGTGGTGAGATCTGTGCACAAATGTCTGACAGGAGTTCATCTCAGTTCCAATCAGTACAAAACTACAGGACACTAACTATGAAAAGCGTTCCTACAACGTTACGGAAGTCTGCATCCTTAGTGCCTCTGGAACATATTCTAAAAACACTCCTCTGGGTAATGCTTTTTATTCCTCATGTGAGCAGATTACAGAGGCAGCAGCAGTATAAATAACAGGTGAATTTGACTCATAAAAGCACTCAGGGCTGATAAGCCACAAAAGGCTTATCTTAGAACATACACACCAGTATTTTTCTCTCATGACCTGCAGTATAAATGGGTTTTACAATAGAACTTTCACATTTCTCTGCACTTCCATCTCCATCTGAATACAGGATGGAAATGGACCCCCCCATGCTAAGGCTGATACCATGCCAGTGTTTTCAGCACGTTTTTGTTGAGGCAAACTACCTTGCCAGGAAAACAAAGTGGTCTGCAGGCACTGCAACAACACAGATGTATAAAATGTCTTTTACTAAGCCTTTCTTTAATAACCTGTGAAGGCAAGGACTCCATAATGAAACAGCAGGCGTAGGATCTGGCAGAAGATCTTCCCTTTCATCCTACAGAAGCCAGCAGCTTTACAAAAACCAGTGTTTCATAGTGAATCAGTTTGTACCTGCAAAAAAAGAACAATGTCAAAGAAAAAGCTGTTGGAAAGTCAGTCTCTTAAGTCAATTCTGCAGTGTCTGGTAGCACCAGTGACTTGTTGTATTTCTGGGTTTGTGTAATGGCAGAGCAGCGTTTGTGCCTGAAGGAATGATCCTGTGGTCCCTTCTAAGCCAGACTGACAGTATGACTTGGTCTAGGTGATTCTGCTGTGGCAGGGGGATTGGACTAGATGATCTTTCAAGGTCCCTTCCAATCCTTAATGATTCTATGACTCTATGATTCTATGATTCTATGTCCAACTGCCGAAGCATCCTGAACATACTACGGTCCCTGAAATTACTGATTGTTGTCCTTTTTGAGAAATTAAACTTGTTCATATCTCCTCCACCCAAGAACACTTTTGCTATAGAAATAGTGCTTATTGCTGGCTCAGCAAATGGGATTGCCTTAAAATTTGCAACTCTGGGAGCAACCCGGGCTCTTTGGGCTGTTGATGCTGATGTTGATGATGAAGGTGACAACAAAACGAGCAGATTTGCTACCACTGAAAACTTCCGTAAAATAGGCAAAAGAGGCAAGGACACCTTCTAAAGCTTTGTTTATCTTTGGTTTTACTCGCATTAGAGAAGAAGTTGGGGATGTCACCACTCCAATCAATAACGTTGGCATACTGCCCGGGAAATGGTTCTTTGACCCTCCAGATGCAGATTTTGAATAGATGTTAAGAGTCAACTTCTTCTCTCAAGTCTGAGTATTGTATTTTTTTCTCTTCTGGGTGACCACAAGGTACAGGCAAGAGTTTTAGTGTGCAAATCACAACGTCGGCACCTACCTGGGGAAAACAGTTTGGAATAGGGATCGGAAGGAATGGGGGAAGATAGATATTATTTTCTAATCACCTTGCAATTGCACCTGGATCATGACATCTCTATCTCTGACAGCTGTGGCTGAAGTTGGTGCTGACATGTCCCTGTGCGACTTTCCTGCTCCTGATCTCTGGCATCTAACAGACTTGTGGCGTGCAGGGAAGCACAACTATGGTTTAGCAGTGGACTCAGCAGTGTTGTTAATGATTTGATGATTTTAAAGGATCTTTTCCAACCTAAATAATTATCTGCTGCACACGTTGGTGTCAGTCTGCAGGTTTTGCTCTCATTCCTAGTCACCATCTGCTTAATGTACACAGAAAGCAAATTCAGATTGTGTTTATTATCTTTGTTTTGGTTTCATACCTCTGAAGGAATTATTTGGAGTCTCAGCTGACATTTAGGAAGTTTTGTGGTGAGAGAGTGTTATCTTGCTCCCTCTTGCATTTGTTGTTGGTGTCCAAGTGAGCAGCCTGCATCAGGGTAAAATGCAGCCCTGCAACTCCATCACTTAATGACATTTCACAAAGGAAAAGTCAGTGCAGATACAAGTCCTCTAATACATTCCCAGCCTCCGGTGCATCGTTCTGCCAAATATGTGAGGGACAGACTGGAAGTGATCTCTTCCTGACAGGTCCGAAGAGTCATAGGGCAGGAGGACAGGGACCATGGGCCCTCAGCCAAAAAAAAATGTGTACCAGGCACAAAAATCCCAAGTGGAATAGATATTGCAGGACATTCTAGCTATTAAGAAAAACTCATTACTGCACCTGAGTTTTTTCATTTTTCATCACGAAACAGAGGCATTTGCCTTATAAAGTTGGCGTCACCCACAGCGGTGGTCTGGGCTGCTGGAGCTGTTGGGCAGTTCGGTTCCTAAGGAACAGCCCAAGACAGCTGAGAACCCTTCATGCGCTGCCTTCTAGCTCCCTCTTGCGTACCAAATCTTTGGTACTAGTCTCAAATAGACTCGAGCCACGAGCCAGAGAAAGTACAAACTACGTTGCTCTTAATAAGGCAAATTCAGCGCTGACAGATCTTCAGAGCTCAGTCCTTCAAGGAAAAGAGTTGCTCCTCTATAAATTCTCACAGAGACATAAAGTCAATTGTGCTTCTTGTGTATTGAAGCTCCAGAAAGCAAATCAGGTTGTAAGCCTAAGCACAACATTTTTGGCACAGCTACTTCTAAAGGGTTTGTTTTATATGTCTCCTAGTCTCACAAGGCCTTTCTGCCAGCCGTGATGACCTATAACTGTGGGCACCTGGTCAGCACAGCCAGCGCGGCAGCACTGATTGGACTCCACAGATTGACAGGTTCATATCATCAAGCTTCATTACGAGCTAGATCTACACACCCATACCTTTTCTTGGAAATCTCATAAATGCTTGGTTAAAGCAGCTTATACTGCATATCAAATGCTCAGGAAGAACATGCAGATGAAAAGGTGGTGTATCGAAGAGGGTGATGCCTGAACAGCACAGAGATCTCACCTCAGATTTTACTCTCTGATTGCAGCCTGTCTCATTTCTAAAGGACCTAACCTAACAGTTTCAAAATCGAGTAAGTAAAACTCAGGTCACCTACTGTTTCATATGTAAAAAATAATCTTGACTCACTGGTTTTGGCATATAACCTGATTTTTTTAAATTACATTCATTTTGTTGGAATACATCTGGAAAGTAAAGTTTTCTAGCTTCATAATGCCTTGTTTCATCTTTCACCAGAACCATTTTTGTTCCCATTTATGAGGCAGAGTATGTAGCCAGCAGAATCGTGGATGCCATTCACAGAACCACAGAACATTAGGAATTGGAAGGGACCTCAAAATATCATCTAGTCCAATCCCCCTGCCAGAGCAGGATTAAAAAACAGTGTTTTACCTGATGGTGCCTCTTTACACTTCCTTGGTTTCAAAACATAAGGCTATGACTTCTCTTCTAGCATTGCTTTCTTTCTTCTGCCTTATGCCTGCTAAATCAGCACGAAAGTTTAGTTACAAAAAAAAACCCACCCATCAGGCTAACTCAGTGATGGTCTCATCAGTCTCCTTCCTAGAAAAATGGTACTGCTCCTCTTATCTGGACTTAAGATCTTCAATGGCTTAGATAAAACCTACAGTCTCTGGAGGTGTTTAAAACCCACCTGGATATGTTCCTGTGTGACTTAGTCTAGGTGATCCTGCTCTGGCAGAGGGATTGGACTAGATGATCTTTCGAGGTCCTTTCCAGTTCCTAATGTTCTGTGATTCTGTGATACAATCAGAAGTCAACAGATGGAAGCCAAAATATTACAGGATCACAGAATCATTACGGATTGGAAGGGACCTCAAAAGATCATCTAGTCCAATCCCCCTGCAACAGCAGGAATTCTGAAGACCTCAAGTGCCATCTCATGGAAAAATTAATTTGGAATTAAGCTTATTCTTTGACAGAAAATGTGCTTCTTGTGTGACATATGATATTTCTCAGCATGCAATTCTTCACAACTGTCTTTTAATCACCGATGTTTAGACACAAGGTGCTCTCCTATGACAACATAGGAAAAAAGTTTGAAAAAAGCCAGAGCGTGTGACAGTCCTGAAAAGGTCTCCGAAAGCTCCTCAGAGTCTGGCAACAAACAAGCACGAAGTAGGAGAGCAGGCTAGACCTGATGTCTACTTTGTTATCTGAAGTCCTTTGTTATCTACAGCTCCTCCCTGCCAGCTGAGGGAACAGCAGAGCTTGAACTGCTAAACTGGTAAACCTGAGAGTCTCCACGTAAACTAACAGCTGTCAGTTAAGTGAGGAGCCGTGACTGTACCCACGCCTGTGAAAGCAGGAGGTGAATGCCCACACTGAAAATTGTTCCCCTTCAATCTTTATCCCATGTTACATAGGACCATGCATCTTTAGATATGTTTACCAGCTGGTGAGCTGCTGAGGTGTCTTTAATATATATAATTTCTTAATATATCTCTTTTTCAAGACAGCTGCCATACAAGACCTTAAAGTGACTTCTAACTAATTCTGTTTGCATGTCTTACAATCTCCCTTCAAAGAAGGGCATGCACATTTACCTGAAGCCATTGCAACAACTAAAGTAAGAATCAGGGAAGTCAATGTGATTTCTTTTATATAAAGAACAAGTTTTTTACGCATCAGCAGAAGTGACAGACCAAATTCCTACAAAAGGACCCACCTCTGTAATTCAGGACTTATCTAACCACAGAAAATACAAGTGACTTCAACCATACATAACAGTAACTGATGCATCATTGGGAAATATTCTCATCACATGCACTTTGTAAATGAAAATTATAGAGATGGCATCATTTCAAATGATGTTATTGATTATTGATTGATTTTAGTGGTTTGTATTCCACCAAAAAAGGCTGAGGGATCTGGGTCTCTTTAGCTTGGAGAAAAGGAGACTGAGGGGTGACCTCCTTAGTGTTTATAAATATGTGAAGGGTAGAGCCAGGCACTTCTCTGTGTCATCTAAATATAGGAGAAGGGGCAGTTGATGTCAGCTGGAAAATAGGATGTTGTGGAGTTTTCTTCTCTTGGAGATGTTTAAAACCGCCTGGATACGTTCCTGTGCAACTTGATCTAGGTGATCCTGCTGTGGCAGGGAGATTGGACTAGATGATCTTTCGAAGTTCCTTCCAGTCCCTAATGTTCTGTGATTCTGTGAAATGCAAAACATCTTTAAAATAGCTCACTCCTTCCTAGTGAAACATCGATAAGTTCAGATACTTGTTAACCTAACCTGCTAAAATATCTAAAAGGAAAGTGCAGGAGACTAATATTAGGGGAACTTAATGATACTACTCTTACATCATTTTGTTTGTCTTGTAGTATTAATAGGAAATTTGTAGTATTAATGGGAAATGTCAACTTTCTGGAGGAAACTGAGGAAGCAGCTCTTAGCATCAAACAGTATTGTATGCAAAATAGAGAGCTGGGACACATTTAGCTGTTAAGAGCATGAGCCTTCTCTGTGTCTATTTTCATCTTTCAGTGAAACATTTTTGCTTCTGGTTTGTTTGCTTTCTTATTAGAGAATTGACCTTTGTGTTTTTTATGTGCAACTTAGAAATTATCTTGGAGACCCTTCAGTCCCTGGGGGTTGTCTTTGAGGTTTTTCTATCATCCATATTTCCTGCAGACTGAAAAAGTCACTGCTGAAGAAGTAGAGGTTCAGATGCAATGTGCAGCACTTACTTATTTATACCAAAACACATTCACTCACCTGAACTATCCCACAGCATGAAGGATGTGACCACACAGAATCACAGAACATTAGGGATTAGAAGGGACCTCGAAAGATCATCCAGTCCAACCCCCCTGCCACAACAGGATCACCTAGACCAAGTCACACAGGAACACATGCAGGTGGGTTTTAAACCCATCTCACTTCATTCTGTTAATCTGGAGGTGAACTGGTAGACCCAAGCTACTCACTTCATTGCCTAACTGGTTCCTGATACCATGAATTAATTTGCAGACATCTATTTTTACCAGTAGATGAGGAAGTCAGGATGGATTTCCTATCCTGAGACGTCCATTTAGTTGGCTAAAATAGGATACAGGAATTCCACCCTATTTTCTTAGTGATACGAGTTCAAATATTTGGGCTTTTAACATTCACCACAGACAGGAAGGATATAACACAATTCATGTTATTAAAAATTACCTATAAACTGTAGATAACACAAGGCTGCTGATATGATGCATTGTTCCCTCTTTCTTCATTTTGTAGATTATTTATAATCAATAAATTTGTACTATTGTGCAAGCTGGAAACAGTAGGTTCTGAGCTGAATGTGGCAGGCAATTAAACACCTTTTCTATTACTATTCAATTAGCAACAAACCACCTGCATAACAATCTAAAAGTTAGGGACAACTAGTGAGAGTGAAGAGTTGAGGTCTAGAGAGGAGCTGGGCTGTACAGGGAAACCCAGGGAGATCCGTGCTGGAGTCTGTGCTCATTTGTAAATGATCTGGAATAGAGGATGGACAGTGAAGCACCAAAATTACCTGATTAAATTAAGGATATTAAGAACACTGTAATAATCTTTAGTATTTTGGAGTCATTCATATGCCTAGGACATTTCTTTTATTCCTCCTGTGAGGGAAGGAATGTTATTTTCACAGTGTGATAATTGAACACAGCCTGATAAGGACCTAAAGGCTTAACTCGTGGATAACATTGTGTTACCTTTTCTCTTATCTCACTGAAACCCAAGCTGGTCATGAAAGGGGATACCTAAACAAACTAGAAGGGGCCAGAGGGTGAGTAAATGGGGGGGGGAAACTTAGAAAAATTAATAATTAGGCACTTTGGATGGGCTGTAAACCCTGGAGTACTCAGTCAATGACGAAACAGGGGAAGGAACTTTGGCCGGGTTGAGGGAAATCTAAGTCACTGCTAAACCTGGTGTGCCTGCTTGGGAGGACACCCGCTCTTGCAAGAACATAAACAAGCTGCTTCGCTGAGAGGTCTGTCTGGGCCCAGTTTATTGGCAAATGAGTATTTCTCACACTTCCTTAAGATTTAGTAATACCCTAACGAACTGCAAGCCTGGCAGTAAGAAAAGACTGGCCACAAGAGTGAAACTGGGAGTGCAAATTGTAGTAGAAGTAGAGCAAGATGTTTAAAACGAGATGACTGCTGAATCCAGAAGATTAGACATGGGACATGAAATAACAGAAGTTAATGAGGTTGCCCGGTGTTTATAAAGAGAAGGAAGAATGAACACACTGAAATCCAGAAGAGTTGGGGATGGAAAGTCACAGGTCCCTGGGCATTAGTAGCGCAAAGAGTAATGAAAATACGGTTATGAGCACAGAACAGAAATGTGTCCTCTAGGGCACGATAAAAAGGCAAATAAATTACCAGTTGGTTTGAACACCCCATCGAATGACATCACAGCTCTTCTTGCTTTTACTTCAGTTTCCATTGGAGGCACAAGTATTGCACAGCATGTTTAATAAATTTGCTGAGAACTGTCAAACATTATTCCAGGCACGTAGTCCCCATGCAGCCACTGAAAAGACCAAAACAAAAGGACGTTTAAGGCAGGTAACTGGTCTGAAGTGCCGCGGAGATTCTGAGCCCTCTTGGTGTGTGTCAGTGCGCGAATTAAGTTTGCCTCCCAAGAAAAGGGTCCTTCCTGCTGCAGGACACTGGATGCTAATCAGCTGGCCGAGACATACATTCACAGAAGCAGAACCTTGCGTACTCACACACTGCATGAGCTAGGAAGCATTTGAACGAGTCAGTCGCTGTGGGAAAAAAACTATAAATTTCACCAGGCGCTGGAAAAGTGTTATTTGTTCATTGTTAAAATCTCAAAACGTCTGCAGCTGTTCTGACAGATTTTATTGAGAGGGAACTCTGTAAGACTGGAGAATCAATAGTGAAGTAATTTGCTTCAAAATACAGAAACTCGAATCTGAAACTTCATGGTTTTTTTAAAATGCCCGTTTCTTATTTCATTGGGAGCACATTTCCACTTTCTGCTTTAGACATGGAGTACGCCGACAGAAAGATCGTGTGGAAAAATGCAAGCACGCTCTTACTTAAGCACTTAAGAATGTGTCTCTCCGCTTCATGGTCTCTTTCTTCTCTCTGACAAATGCCAATTAACAAATATCAATTACTACCAACCTAGCAAAAAGGTGCATCGAGACAAACTGTCCAGCTCATTGTCAGTTCCTGACTCACAAAGTAAATTCGAATCTTGTTGTGCTGTTGGTGAAGAGGATTCCTACAGAAACACGTGCTTCACATAAATTTTTCCAGTCCCATACATGCACATACTTAGTCCAAGAATTTCCATGAGTTTCAAGCAGAATTCTCGGGCAAAATGCCATCTGAGGGAGGAATCAACAATTCCCAGTTTCCGGAGTCTCCGTTACTGACGGTTCTCTCAGCTGTGGGGCTCAATAGAAGTGAGAGTCCTTCTTCCTCTACAACCTGAGAATTTCAGATAGATCAGTGTGAAAATGTAAATTCAAAACCATCACATTTATACTAAAGAAGATAGTACTATAATATTATTTGATATTATAGTAATATTTAAATAACATACTGCAAAAACTATATATGAATTTAGAAACTGTGAATTTAATGGAGAGGGGAGAAGAGTTAGAATAAAGAGGTTTTCAGACATCATTAGGGAGGGAAACATGCAAATATTTTGTGGGCAATCTAAAATATCTCCTAAGTTTGGCTTAGGAAAGCGATCCTAATATTCCTCACTGGCCATGCAATCTTTGTTGACTGAAATTACTCAGCTTGTTGAAGATTCACTAAATGAACAAGAAAAGGCTGGAAAAAAATGGCTCTGAGGATCTTAAATGTCAGCAAGTTAGTGATTTCTAAGATTGCACCTACCCTGTGTTCCTGGTCATACGGATTCAGCTACTTTTGTTGCCTCTGGCACGACACTGCAAACATAAAACAAAAGCAAAATGCAGAGATAAACTGTGACTTAGCCACTTGGATTTTAGACTGGATTACCGGGGATAAGGAAGGAGAGGGGGACTTCTACAGCTTTATGGGCTAACAGAAACTCTGGATTTCCCACCTCAGTTTTGCACAAAGGAAAACTTGAATTACTTTGGGTTTTTCAGCTACCAGAATAACATCATTGTTCAGAAAAGGAAGGATTGACATTGGACAGCTTTAAAACTTTGGTACTAGTAATCTGTACTACTTCTATGGTCGTTAGCAGAAGTTAATGAGTTCAGGGAATATTTTCTGTGACACTGAAGATTTTTTTTTAATGCCTGTTGAACAAAAGTATGCTGTGAAAATCACTCTGTACTCTTTCACAAACACAATTCTAGTCATAACTACTTTAAAACTCACAATGACTCTCACACTAATGTTAGCCAGACTTTTAGCTCTTCTTATAAAACACTAAAAGAAAGTTAAATCATATTACTACTACATTTACATGTTGCATATAAATCAGCAATAGAAGTACTCCACATCAGTTTATTTTTAACTAATCTGTGTGCAAACACCGCAATCTGTGTACTCTCTTTGTCAGTAAGTAGTAGAGAATTTTTCCTTTATGTAATTTCTTGCCTTCTAATTGAGGACATAGGGAGTTATGGCACAAATGCCTTCAAATGGCAAGTCATGACAGTATCTGAATGCAAACAAACACATAATTCAGTGATCGCAGAACATTAGGGATTGGCAGGGACCTCGAGAGATCATCTAGTCCAATCCCCCTGCGAGAGCAGGATCACCTAGACCAAGCTGCACAGGAACATACTCAGGCGGGTTTTAAACATTTCTAGAGAAGAAGACTCCACAACCCCCCTGAGCAGCCCGTTCCTGTGCTCTCAACCAAGAAAGATGGAATATGCTATTATAGAGCAAACATGATTTCTTTCCTCCCTAGAAAACAAATTTTTCAACTGATTCAAGTATAAAACAAATTAAAAGCACAACTTCAAAAATAAAGAATTGCCTTGGAGGTTCCCTCTTCAATAATATTTCTCTTTATATTTTTAATGAGTATCTAAAAATGTCTTTGTTGTTATTTGTAATTTCTCAAACTAGAGCACAATGGACAGAAATCACAAAAAGAATTCCTCTTGTTATGACATTCAGCTGCAAATTCCACATCAGCACGCGCAGATGTGCGCACAGTCATGCACGGGGTCAGATAACATGCACTGGGATCCCACGTCTAACTCGTGTCATTTGTAACTCACGTCTGCCCATTGCTGTCTGCAATGGTCACAAAGACAAATGAGTCGTAAATACAAGGTGTTCCTATCCAGAGGCAGAACTCGTATTTTTTAAGGGTGGAAAATGAGGCATAGATATTTACTTGCTCCTATAGATCCTTCCTGAAACTTTGAAGAGATTCTCCAGGTTTCCTGGACATTGATTCACAGAATCACAGAACATTAGGGATTGGAAGGGACTTTGAAATATTATCTAGTCCAATCTCCCTGCCACAGCAGGACCACACAGACCAAGTTGCACAGGAACATACCCAGGCGGGTTTAAACGTCTCCAGAGAAGGAGACTCCACAACATCCCTGGGCAGCCCCTTCCAGTGCTTAGTCACCCTCACTGGGAAGAAGTTCCTTTTCATATTGATGTGGATCGTCCTATTCTCCAGCTTACACCTATTGCCCCTTGTCCTATCATTAGAGGACACTGAGCAGAGCCTGGCTCCATCTTCCTGACGCTCACCCTTCACATATTTATAAACATTCCAGTGCATATTTTTCTTTTCAGCATGCACAACTCTATTTATAACTAAAATAACAACTTAAATTTTATGGCTTATATTTTTTCAGCTTGCTGCTGAATTCTCAAGAAGTAGAAGATGGAGGAAGATGAAATCTTGTAAAAAGAAGATAAAAATATGGTCACTCTCTTCATTTAGCTTTACTAGCAATTGTTTTGCACTTTACTGTCGGTATGACAATCATTTCTTCCATTCATGTGTTTGTGTGTTTGCTGAGTCTGCCTAAGAGCTCTTGTCATGGATAAGGAAGCTTTTAAGCTTGACAAAAAAATTGGCATCTGGTAGAGGGAGTGGAGGCTGGAATTCATTGGGTAAGGAATTTGTGGCTGAGCATAGAATAGGACTAGGGAGTTTTTTAGAGACTTTGGGCCTCAGTCATAAAAACTTCTCCAAGAGAAAAATGTTGACTATTTACAGTTCATATGTCACGCCCTATGGCAGCATTGCAAACGCTCAAGGGACAGAACCAAAGGTCTCTGAATGAAAGGGTGCCTTTACTTTCTCATCTCCATCTCTGTGTTGGTCAAAGAAGCAGGTATCAAGGTTGCATCAGGACCAGCTTACAGCATAGGAACTAGGCAACATTCTGCTCAGCTTTGCAAGTTATTTGTACCTCACTATTCAGCATGGTTTTGGAGGGTCATTCAAAAACACTCTAAGCAGTGTGACTTCTTGCTTATTGAATGCTGTTTGTTCTCTCAGCTTCTTCCCAAGGGAAGATACTTGGGCAGTGACGTGCCATCTTTTGGTAGAGCTGGTTTTATTATAAGTGCTTCGGTGCTTTTGCTACAGAGGGTCATGTAAAGGTGTCTTCTACTTTTAATTGAAGGTCAGGTTTGTAACTTGTCTCATATCCCAGGATATTTATTTCACAATCCAAGTGGTCTCCAAGAACAGTCTGTCTCCTGGGCACACAACTTTTATGACAGCAGTTACCCCTACTGAGGTAGAGACAGTGAGCAAAGGGAATGGTCTTCAGAGACAGATGAGTGTAGTTGTCAACACTAAGCTGTAGATGCTTTTTTGGCTGTTGCGGGAAATCCCACTGTGATGAGAACGACCAAATCTTGCTTTTAACTTCTTTGCAAGAAGAGATTGTAGACAGCTGAGGATAGGTCAGATGATACAGTCAAAATAAACGGCCTGGCGGAGGACTTTTTAGTCTAGGTGAATTGTTGTAAGTGCTGAAAAGCCTGGTGACCAAACACATCCGACTCTTGTAGTCCAGCCAGAAAGCAAGTGGAGCGTGAATAACTGAGTAACATGTTGCCGTCTGCCAGCACAGGATGGGGGTCTTCTAGCCAATCAAAGATCACAGAAAGCATTACTCATGGGTAATGTTACGTCCAAACTTAGCAAAATCAAGGAATGCACAATCAAGGAACTCAAAAGGACTTCTAAATTATAGATTCAGTTGATCAATTACAGATGTGGATCTACTAACTCCAGAGTAGACTGCATTTTGCACTCCTCAGACAAGCTTTCCTCACATCATGATTCTTGCATGGGTTCTGTTTCACACAGCTGGTTTTCATCCTTGGGCTAACTTTGTCCAAGCACAGAGCCAACAAGACAGTAACAGCCGCACGGTTGTACAGGAGTGAGTAACGGACGGAGCACTGTATCATCTACTGTTCTCTATTACTTTATGCCACCTGATCAGTTTAGCTTGACCATGAAAAAGATCCAAGGGAGATTGACCTTGGACTACAGATGTGAACATACTGGCAGCAGAGATTCTTCACTACCAGCCTGCAGAAAGGACTCATGCCTTTTTCTGGGGACCTTGTCTTTTAGCAGAAAGAACTTATTTTCATGGCTGACCATCTCAAGTGCTGCAGGAGGATATAGGAGGCTGTGAGTGTGCTAACTCTCTATAAGCAATCGTTTCTATTCATGTTAGTCATGTTCAGTCACTCAAACTAAAGGTCTGTGTAGATCAATGGCCAGGCCTGAGGTCCAGTAATCCTATTTCTTACGTAGAGTTAAGTGCTTGCTTGTTGTAATCCACAGACAGCTGACAGGTTGTCTACACCTGAAATCTCTAACACCTGACATTTCATTTTCTTCAGTTAATTTGCCATAATGAAGACTGATGATTCTGTGATGGGAAGAGTTAAAACAATGAGTCTGCCAGGATTTGTTTTTCTGATTCTGTCAGCCACAAGAGCCCTTGGCTTTCTTATTCTCATTCCCAAACACACTACTGACTGGTAAAAACAGATGTTCAGAGTATACGTTGCTCTATATTTCACTCATCTGTGTTGCAAAGGAATAGGACAATGTAATGATGTCTACTAGTGGGTAGTTGCCTCTGCATAAATAGAAAGGAGCTTTTTGTTTGATGAGAAAACACAATTTGCATCAGCAATGTCTCCTGACTGAGGTGAATGGTGGATGTGCAATGTATATATTGTCTGACACAAGATTATTAAGGAAGTGCAATAAAAGCAAATAAGTTATGTCTCCCACGAAGACACTTCCTGCATGATTTCAGGTGTCTGTTGCCATTCATATATTTCAATGTATCTCTCTACCTACACCAAGGAGAGGCAACATCTGTTTCCTGTAAATGACTGACACCAGCAATACAGCATAAAGATGCAATTTCATATGCTTTAAGGAAGCTACTATACTGCCTCACAGATCAAGAGGCCCACAGATAAGAGAGAATACATTAATGCTCTTGTGTGACTTCATCTAGATGATCCTGCTGTGGCAGGGGGATTGGACTGGATGATCATGAGGAAGGGCTGAGGGAGCTGCGTTTCTGTAGTTTGGAGAAAAGGAGATTGAAGGCTGACCTCATTAATGTTTATAAATACGTGAACGGTGGGCGTCAGGAGGATGGGCACAGGTTCTTCTCAGTGGCATCTAGTGATAGGACGAGCAGGTTCCACGTAAATAAGCGAAGGAACTTCACAGTAAAGGTGACAGAGCACTGGAAGGGGCTGCCCAGGGGTATTGTGGAGTCTCCTTCTCTGGAGATATTTAAAACCTGCCTGGATATATTCCTGTGTGACTTGCTTTAGGTGATCCTGCTGTGGCAGGGGGATTGGACTGGATAATCTTTCAAGGTCCCTTCCAAACCCTAATGTTCTGTGATTCTGTAGACACAGTCTATGCAGATTCAAAAGAGCCATTTATCAAGAGTTTTAAAAGTACACTGACAAGTTTTTGGAGGCAAAGCCTGTGTGTCATTACAACTGGCCAAAAAAACCAGGAGACATAGGGGTAAATGCCAACTATCCCAGACCACATGGAGCATCTCTAAGACCTGTGTTCTAGATCCAAAAACGACCACAGAAAGGTGTGACTCAGAGACACACATGGCATGCTGCTGCTGAGGGCTGAAAATGAACCACAGAAGAGTCTCAGGAGATTAAGTGACTAAGTAGGGACACATCAGAGGAAATTACATTTATTTAAGCAGATGTAAAACGATACAGGAAAACACAATTCCAACTTTGCATATAAATCCCCGGTGGGCTAGCACTACTAGAGAGTCAAAGATATAATAAGCAGCTACACTGAAATATTAGCACACATATTTGTGTTGAATCATGATTTTTAAAAAAATGAAAAGGAAATGCTATGAAATCAGTTCTGCGCATTATGAATACCAGGAGCATGACTGAAAGCGTGTAGCAGAAATGAAAATGAAGAGAGAAATTTAGCACGGATAATTCTGAATAAATCACTAAACCTGGTGAGGAGAGGGGTCTATAAATCACAGGTGGCATGAAGAAGGTGAATAAAGAATCTGATATAAAGTATCTGGGAGACATCAAATGATACAAAACACAGCAAAAGACAACAAAATGCAACAAAGGTACAACCACTTTGTTGTGCTTTTTCACAAGAAAGGGAGCTGCAAGGTTCTAAATAATCTTATGCATTAGATGAGCAGTTTTTATGGTACTTGGATCTGTCAGCAACAATTTGACATTTGCCACTGACTGAGTCTTCAGTGACTCCAGTGAATCACCTGAGAAATCACATCATCTTGAAGGAGAACTGAAGTGTCTTGTGCCTCGACTCCTTGCAGTTACATACAACTTCGGACATTTCTGTGCTGGAACCTGCTGTGGCAGGGGGATTGGACTAGATGATCTTTCGAGGTCCCTTCCAATCCCTAATGATTCTATGATTCTATGAAGCTTGTGAAGAAAAAGCAGGATGTCAAGTTGCTGAAGTCTACCATGTCAAATTTTCCTTCCCGCAGAAGGTGCCCTCAGGGAATCACTCCTGGCCTTTACCATTGTCAAAATCATGGCCATAGACAGCTTGGGAGAGTGCTGACTGGTAGGGACATAAACCATGAATAATGCCACAGTAAAGATGTCCCTGGCTCTGATGTTGTTTTCTGTACTAGTACAGATCCAGGCACTGACAGATGAAGAGGAAAAGCAAGGATATGACACATCTTTGCACAGTCCCAAACAAGCCAGGAAAGGCTTTGGTGACTGATCACTTCCTTCTTGTGATTCATGGGCCACTTGCTGTAGAACCATTCATAAAAGTCACAGTGCAGTTTATGGACCATGTAGCCACACGTAACATGGGACAAGGACTGTAGGGTCTTCACAGATATTTATGTTTTAAATGTGTGCTGTATAGATATCTACCAACAGCCAAAGGATAGCAGTAATTCTTTGTAACTGTTGTACAGTCTAGAGCTGTGTGAATGAAGTCACTCTGTTTGGAATAATTCCTAAATCACATGAAAAATACTCATGGTCTGTAGTAAGTGCTGCTGAACTTTGCCAGCTTTCATTTCAGGCAGGCAGAAATCTCTGTTCTCTTTCACAGGACTTACCACAGAATCATAGACATGCTGGCTGAAAAGTATCTCTGGAGGTTTTTAACCCAGCCCTCCATTTAACACAACATGGTAACTAGGGCTTTTATTGAGCTTAAAGATTGGAAGGCTTATCTCCCCAGCCTTACTCTCTAGTGCTGGACTTTCAATCTAATACAGAAATGTTTCCTAATGTCCATCCTAACCATGTCAGGCCACGCTTTGTGGTTATCACACCTTGTTATTAGCTTATTAGATAATCTAATACAACTACCCATAACCCGCTGGCCGTGTTCCCCCCAGTGGAGCCCACTATGCAGTTTGCCTTACTGTCTGGCAGAACACAGTCTTGGCTCAAATGTGACTATTTATCTCTGTAATACCCAGGTCTTTTCCTGCAGGGTTGCTGCTCAGCCTGTAGGATATCCCTTTGCTGACAGGGGATCGTGCCTCTGTGTCCATACAAATAGGTGCATTGGTGTTCTCACCACATATTCGCACACTGAATGGGATTCAGCTAACGACAACGTTCAGATGAAAGGAATGAGAAATAACCGACGGGTCAGAAATTATTGTTTTGTTTAAATAGGACATGTATTAGGAATCTAAAGTATCGTGACTTACGGCAGATCACATCTCTCCTTTCCTTCAACTGAAAACTGCTTAGTAAATGGCTCCCGATAATGATAATTCTGTCTTTTTCACATGGCCTGTGCAAAAAGTATAAACTGAGAGCTTTCTGATAATCAGGGTCCTAACAAGTCAAATGTATTTGTACCATCTTTGTAAAAAGAGGATGAAATTACCACGTAAGGTGAGTGAAGCGCTCAAGCACTGTACAAGTTGCCAATGGCATCCTGGCCTGTATTAGAAACTGTGTGTTCAGCAGGAGCAGAGAGGTGATTGTTCCTCTGTACTCAGCACTGGGGAGGCTGCACCTTGAGTACTGGGTCCTGTTTTGGGCACCTCAGAACAAGGGAGACACTGAGGTGCTGAAGCAAGTGCAGAGGAGGCCAACAAAGCTGGTGAAGGGTCTGTTGAGGAGAGATTGAGAAAGCTGAGGCTGTTTAGTTTGAGCAAGAGGAGAGAGGGGAGACTTCATCACTCTCTACAACTATCTGAAAGGACATGGTAGAGATGTTGATGCTCATAGAATCATATAATCATTTCTTCCCACACGTAATTAGTGACAGAACCAGAGGGAAGGGTTTCAAGCTTCAACAAGGTAGGTTTAGATTAGACATCAGGGAAAAATTCTTCACAGAGAGACTGGTCAGGCACTGGAATGGGCTGCCCAAGGTGGTGGTTGAGTCCCCATCCCTAGAGGAGTTTAGAAGACACTTAGATGCAGTGTTGAGAAATATGGTTTAGGGGTGAACTTGTATGGTAGGGTTGATGTTTGGACTTGACTATCCCAGGGGTCTTTTCCAACCTGAATGATTCTATGATTGTGTGAAATTACCTGTCTCATGACAAGATTTCAGATAGTTGTTCACTGCTACTGCAATCTGTTCTTTACCTGATTCAGGATGATAAAAGTCTCTTAAAAATCCCCTTTGGTTATACTGTGAGGCAGTGACTACATAATCACTCTGATAGTTGCTTTCAGCAAATACCAAGCAGCACATGTTGAAAGCCAGATTTGCTCTTGCAAACCAGTTGAAGACCATCATATCATTTTCAGTAGGGAAGACACTCAGTATCTGATCAGAGACTCAGATGCTCCCCAATCAGTTAACAGTCTGGACAGTACGTGTTTCACTCAGATGTCTCCCCATCACTCCCCATATCATGCCCGTGTTGTTCTTTTTTTATTTGTGGAATAAGCTCTTGGGCTTTATATTTTCCACTTTCATTTAGTCATTAAATTATCAGAAGCAGAAATAAAGACAACTGAAGCCAAAAATGTCCAAGATTTTTCTGGACAATCAGACAGTCTCTTGCTCTTTTCTACTGGATGGAAAGTTGTCTCAGTGAACTGAGTTTTTCAGTCAGAATGAGCCGTGCACGTGGGCTGAAAGGAGGGGATGCTCTGTGCTGCCTCCAATACCATTACCTGGGACATTCACACCAGTAGACCTTGCCCATTGCTGTCAAGAATGCTGAAATATCTTCTTTTCCTCTTAGTTCAGCCCTATTTCTTGTCTAAACTAAATATCCCACTTTGTTTTTATGCATCCACGCATTACTAATTCAGAGTTGTTCCTACAGATCCTGTGAGGGCTGGACTGGAATCTAACCTTCTCATCCCACTCCAATCCCACTGCTAAACCATGTCCCTAAGCTCCAGATCTCTGTGATTTTGAAACACATCCAGGGACAGCGATAGCGATTCAATCTCTGATCCTGTTCAGGGATCCTGTTCAATGGCCTGATGACCCTTTCTGTGGAAAAGTTTTTCCTAACTTCCTCTGTTGCAACTTGAGGCCATTTCTTTTTATCCTACCACTTGGGAGAAGACACCCCGAACACTACTTCTTAGGAGTTTGGAAGCCAAGTGACAGAAAAGATTAGACTTTCCTGGACTGATGAATTTTCCCAGGTTCAGCTGTCTTTTCACGATTAATAATATACACTGCATTTTCCACTTTGAAAAACCAGCTTCATTTTAATAGAATAAGACCAATGCTCAGCACACTGATTTTACTGCTACATTCTTCTTGGAGCAGCTTTGCCTTAAACTGCCATTAGCAGATCCAAATACTAAATTAACTTTCATTATGCTCTGGCAGGGGCATTGGACTAGATGATCTTTCAAGGTCCCTTCCAATCCCTAGTGTTCCGTCATTCTGTGATCATTACGTCAGAAGAAATCACTATAGAAATCACTCAGGTATATAATGATTGTTCAGAATTTCTATTATCTGACCACACTTCAAGAGATAAAAAGCCAGTCTTCCTACCCACAAAAAAAGTGAAAATCCTGAGCTTCCAGAACATTTTTTTAATGACTTAGGGTTTTTTTCTCATCAGGTTTTGTGTTCGTGGTCGGCTTTGTTGTTCTTTTCATAGAATCATTCAAGGTGGAAAAGACCCTTGGGATCATCGAGTCCAACCAACTGTGAGTTATGTTGCTTGCTTTTTCTTTTTTATTTAAAGCAAGATAGTTCTCGTATTTTCTTCTGGACTTCAGCCAACCGACTCCCCCTTTTGACACCATTTGCTCTGCTAATTCACCACTAGCCAGTAGGTGGCCTCAGCGTATAACCTATTTCTTCTCTTTTTTTTTACATTAATGACTGCATTGCTTTTTTCATGGCAAGTTTCATTTTAATTAGAAACTCGTGGGTTTGATCATTTCTTTTCAACATTTCATCATCGGCTATGTGTGAAGTACTAATCCTTTCCAACACTACCTCTTCTCTGTTGGTGAAAAAGCTCCATTCAATTTCTAAAATCACAGAATCGCAGAACATTACCGATTGGAAGGGGCCTTGGAAGATCATCTAGTCCAATCCCCCGGCCACAGCAGGATCACCTAGACCAAGTTGCACAGGAACATATCCAGGTGGGTTTTAAATGTCTCCAGAGAACAAGATTCCACAACCCCCCTGGGCAGCCCCTTCCAGTGCTCTGTCACCCTCACTGTGAAGTTTCTTCTCATATTGATGTGGAACCTCCTATGTTTCAGCTGACACCCATTGACCCTTGTCCTATCATTTAGATGATGCTGAGAAGAGCCTGGGTCCATTCTCCTGAAAACCGCCCTTCACATATTTAGCACAGCTAATGATTTAGAAAAGGAGCAAACAAGATGCACTGAGTTCTTCTCTGCTTTAGAGATACCACTCATATATTCCTTACTTCCCCCTGTACCTCTCATTTTACATTCCTCAAGGCTTAGAGAAACGTGTTCTTCAGAAAACATGGTGCATTGCCCAGGTCCAGACAGACATACTTACACAGGCTCCCTGAAGTCTTCTGCTATGGATCTTTCAAAGAGCTATTGCTCACTCTTGTTCTCCCACATCTCCATCTTTAGAGCTCAATTAACTTTTAGGGTACAGTCAGCCCTCACTTATGAACAAGGGTGTTGCCTACATTTGTCATCCTGTGGGAATGCCCTTTCTTTTGATATTAAAAGAGCAAAACCCATTCTTAACTGATTGAAGATCATAATTACTCCATTTCTTGTTCTTGGTTCTTGCAGAAAATGTTTCTTGGTTTCCAGATAGGCCAGAGCACCTATAGCTGCCATCACTGACATAACATTTGTAGCTTTTTGTGCTTTCAAAGAAAAAAATGAATTAAATGCAATTATTCAGATATACTAAAGTCATGTGTCAAGTTATCACAAAGCAGGAAAGTCCAAGCTGTGCCAATTAGTAGAGTCGCTCCTATTATATTTTGTCTTGATGAGACTCCATTCTGCCTTGTCCTACATTGTGCTTTTTTTCGGTAGACAACTGGTACGTAAACTCAGACTTTGGCTATTGCCAGTAAGTTAATAAGACAGACAGTCTTATAGTTTTCCTACCATAATGAGGTCTGAAACCAATTTGGCTGGGATCAAGGAAATATGAAGCCTCCAAATATTTCTGGAATTGCCTCACTATAAACTTTTTTCAAAAACACAGATTGAAATGTCCCATAATAGATGTGACTGTTTGCATCAAGAAGCAGATATTTTTAGATTTGTTTTCACAAGTGTTTTCACAAGGAGAAAGTGGTTTCTGGTCCTATCATATTCTAACACCACCTGCAGCTATGTTTGGGATCTTCACTGCCCAACAATGCACCCTCAGTACTGTCTTCCCTTAAGGCTTCATTTACATGGGAACACTAAGCAAGAAGTCTTGTCAAGGCAAATTAGCTCGTCAATGTACGTAAGTGAGGCTTTATGACATTTTCACTCAGAAGAAAGGCAGTTTTATTTCACAGCAGGCTACAATATGGTGATCTAAGTTATAGTGACTGAGAGGTTTAGCACAACTTAGTGCATGTGCATCAGCTTATTTCATGTTAACATTTCTAAGTGTCTCAATGAAACAAAGTCCTAAGAAGATGATGGTAACCAAAATTAAATCTTAGGGTTTTCTCCCCTCCACAAATGGAGGCAGAGAGGTCCATCAGCATCTAGTAATCTCACCTTCAAAGAAAGCAAAATATTCTTGGTCAAAGAGCCTGAAAAACTCTATCAGCTCTTAATGTGATTTTGTGCCCTTCAAGGAACTCTCATTTCATCACAAAAGGAAACAGAACTATTCACAGTTTTCTTCTCATCTCATTTTCTGAATGGTCATCAGAGCTCCTAAATTATAAATTTTTCCATGGGCCTTGTTCCATGGTCCCAGAAAATACCCTACATCTCCCCATCACAGCACCTGTCATCTTTCCTCCTTCCCTTCTGCTCCACAGTGCAAATCTTTGAATTCTTCCCACCAAGGGAAGACACCTTCAGTCCACACCTGCATGCCTTGCTCAGGCTACTTAACGGACACCCTTGCTGTCAAAACTCCTGCTGGTTTGGCTGTGGGCTCACAGCATTCTCTCCAGATAGCAATGGCCAAGAATTGGCTGCCTCTTGGAGCAGGCAGTGAGCCAATTCTTCCTCTGTTTCCCTCAGTTCCACTCTCTTCTCTCCTATAGCTCCACACAAAAGTATGGAAATGTAACTTCTATGTCCCGCTGACAAATATTCCTTATTGGATTACTAGCAAGGCAACCAAAAGCCAAACTGGTTAGCGATGTCTCAGCATGGCCAGAAACTAGTCCTGGGAGATGAGAGTCCTGGAGTCTCAACCCATGCCAAAAACCAGCATTCCCTGTGCTCCTTGCAAAGGGATTTCACCACATTTCCTTGTCTCTATAACAGAAACATGACAGAACTTACCAAAACTTAATGTTCAGAAAGGTGTTAGGAATTTAAGACACTGGTTGTATATTGAGAGACCGGTGTACTTCAGCAATTAAGAAAGAATAAGGGAGTTCTTCTAACTCTCAGAAACATATTGAAGAATCTAAAACTCCATTCAGCTTCTTGCAGATGTGTGTATTTTGAGGGTATATTCTGAATACTGAAGATAATTTAGAAGGAACTCCAGCTAATTCTAGAGAGAAGAAGTGACACATGGAAGTTATTATCATGTTAGCAGTAGAGACATCGAAGGAAATGCAGACTTAACCCTCAGACTGGGAAGGACAAAACATTCCACTGTCATTAGATTTAACTAAATCTTCTCTTCACCGCAGATGAGTAGACAAAGATCTTACAACCAATTGAAGATCATGACTCTCTCTCTTCCTTCCAGAAGCTGCTGCCAGAACATTCTGACCTTTCTGACTGTCCTAGAGCATTTTATTCCCATATGATGACACATGGTTTGGGTGACCACAAGCTCCTTGTTTACCTACCTGTGCTGTGCATAAATTACTGAGGAGTCAGTAATAGTGTGGGCTCATCTTTCACCCAACGCACTGATCTATCCTGATCAAAGTAGTGATTTAGCTATTGCAATGCCCTCACCGTTGTGATCAGATCTTGGTACAAATTCACTGGGTTGAACATGACAAGAGTCTTACCCTTTCCTTTTCAAAATAAAAACAATCAAGTTATAAAGAAGCAACTCCAGATGCAGCACATGAGGTATCTCAGGTAACCCAGAACAGCTGAACCCTGAATTAGATTGATGCCTGTGGTGTGTCCCACTGCAGAAAATGTGAGGGGTACAGCATCAGTTTAATGCAGAACTACAGCCTGCAGCACTTCAACGGGAGTTACAGAGAGTGAGCTGGGAACTTTGCCTGGAAGAAGGACGACATATCTGGTGGAAAGGTGATCATGAAGGTGGAAAGGAGAGGGATGTCCCAAATACACTATGAGGATTTTGCAGAGTTAGTCCAAACTTTCTTGTTTCTCAACCTGGTCTTAGTGCATTGTAGCTATTTCAAAGTACAACCATCAGCCCTGTTCCACTGTAGACAGGTGCACAGGGAGAGGAAGGATCAGGCTAGAACCACATGCACGACAGTGTCACTCAGACTTATAAATTCAGGCAATAGCAAGTTAAGATGCACAATAAAAACAAGTTCTGCTTTCTTTGAGCAACTGTACTTTAATTCACATAAATATATTTTGCCTGCAACGATTAGAGGTATTGCCCTAGAACTAAGGCTTTGACACCCATTGCTAAACCTAAGCATCTCATGCCCCAATCACAGCTCTCTTAAGCTTCTCCAGCTAATCCCCTAATCCCTCAATTCACCATCATTTAAAGAGGGAAACAGAGACGGATACCAGCAGACAACTCTAAGTGATTATTGTCCAGGACTACACAAGCACATACCACAGTTCCTCAATCTGGTTTTCAGAGATGAGAGTGATATTGAACTGCACATGCTGAAAGAGAGTGAGACATTACAGAGCTATTTTGACAATGTGCTAACACATTTTTCTGCAGTGAGCCGGGCAGGACCAAGCCTTTTAAAACACAAGCTCATCCAATTCCCCCTCACCCATTGGCATGCCATCCTTTCTTGTGTGACCATCCCCTTCAGAAATATTGCGACAGTTTATCTCTCATGAGTCTTTAATGCACTGCTGGCCCTGTTATTCTGGTTTAAAAGCTTATGTGTGATCTTCTTGTTTCCCATAAAGTTAGTCATAAGCCTCACAAACTTGCACTTTACCTATGCAAACTATTTCACTGAGCACAAAACATGCACGTGGTTTTTCTGTCAAGAAAAATATGACTGCATTTGAGACTGAAAAATAACATCCTACAAAGACTGTAGCTACTTTCAGTTTTGACCTGCAACTGTGCTCTGAAGTGCTGCACAACAAAGTGAAATCTGGACAAGACATGTAGAAATGGGAGAAGTTTTAATAAATACTTTCAGTATCCACTTTGTAAAACTGTAATTTTTGTAAAACTGTGGCATTCTGGCTTCTGCTCATAGTGAGATCCTGTTCATATCCTGCTTCTGAGTCTTCTCATCTCTGATGTTTCCGCTCATAGTGAAATCCCATTCATATCTTGCTTCTGAGTCTTCTCATCTCTGATGAGAAGTTCTATGAGGCTTTGAGACGTGGTCACCACCAGCAGGAACTGCAGTGAGGTTAGGTAAGGCTGAACACAGCACAATGACAGTCTTGCCTGCTCCATTTAACACAGACTGAATAGCAGTTCAATTTTCCATTTGTCAAAGCAAGTCTGCCACACAAGAAGGAGGTTTACAGGGACGTACATGAAATAAAAGCCAGTGGGACACCTGAACACTGTGAAGGTAGGATAAATACTTGGTAGTCAAAGAAACACAGGTATGTTCTTCTTAAAAAGAACAAAAAAAGGCAGCAAACAAGCCACTGGGTGAATTATTCTTTCAATTGTTCTTGAGCACTTTGCCTTCTACACAAATTTCCTTTGTGTTTCATTACACGTAGAAACAGTCATGCGGAAGTGAGATGGGACAAAAACAGAACTGACAAAGAGGTGGACAACAAGCATTAGCAAATTGTGGAGACGACATCAAATATTTAACTGTGCAACAAGATGTAGGAAGACTAGGTAAGTCAGACATTACTTGCATGGATTTGAAAGAACTCTGCCCATGGCAAAGGTACTCCCACAATTTCTTGCTAAAGGAGCTCTGCATTTTATTGTAACCCTTTAGCAAGTCACAGTGAGCAACTTAATTAATGATTGGCATCATTCAGGACAGTACTATCCAAGTGCCAAGTTAAAGAAGTCAAGGGAGAGTGGTGCCAGTAGAAAATATCTGTTACATTCCGTCTCCTCTGCACTAGCTCCTGCCCAAGCAGCAAGATGGTTCTGTTACAGTGCAGCCTTCACCTGTGGAAGTCAGGCTGGCAAACCATGTTCCTGCATGCTTTATTCAACCAACTTTGACTACTGTAGTTTCCCCTCTTTGCAGAGGCTTCTCTGAGGCATCATCATGCATGTGCATCAGAGGTTCTCCTTGTCTCTTTTCCAGACCCAACAGAAGGAATGAAGAAGCAGATCCTGCAGATCATTAACAATGCATTCTCTGTTCTTGCATTACTGATGTATAAGAGATTCTTTACTGTTGTAGTATTGGGAACTGATTTGCCACCAACCTCATCTTTTTCTACAGGTCACCAGTTGTGGAGTCTCGTTCTCTGGAGACGTTCAAAACCCACCTGGATATGTTCCTGTGTGACTTAGTCTAGGTGGTCCTGCTCTGGCAGGGGGATCGGACTAGATGATCTTTCAAGGGCCCTTCCAATCCCTAATGTTCTGTGATTCTGATATTCAAGTGTCTGGGATACCTTCTCCATGGGAAGCCTTTCTTAGGTTTCAGAAGTCAGTGATGAATAACTAAAATAGTCAGGTGATTATGATCTGGTGGCAATTACAGAGACCTGGTGGCACAGCTCGCATGACTGGAATGTGGTCATGAATGGCTATGTCCTTTTCAGGAGGAACAGATCAGCAAGGTGAGGTGGTGGAGTTGCTCTTTACCTGATAGAGCAACAGGAATGTATTGAAATCTGTCCAGGGGCGGATGAAGAGAGAGTTGAGAGTTTGTGGGTGCGAATTAAGGGGCAGGCAGGCATGGGTGACACTGTTGTGGGTGTCTATTACAGGCCACCAGATCAGAATGAGGAAGTTGATGAGGTCTTCTACAGGCAGCTGGCAGCAGCCTCACAGCTACAGGCTCTGGTTCTCATGGGGGGATTTTAACCTTGATATTTGCTGGAAGACCCACTCAGCCAGCCACCCACAGTCCAGGAGGTTCCTCCAGTTCATTGGTGACAATTTCTGATGCAAACGGTGGAGGAACCCACTGGGAAAGGAGCACTGCTGGATCTTGTACTCTCCAACAAGGAGGGTCTGGTTGAAGGAGTGAAGGTTAAAGGGCAGCCTTGGGTGCAGTGACCCAAGATGGTGAGGCTGAGGGTCTCATATGGTAGGAAGAGAATACCTAGCAGAATCACAACCGTGGACGTCAGGAGGGTCAACGTTGGCCTTTTCAAGCAATTGCTGGGGGAAATCCCATGGGACAGGGTACTGGCAGGTAAAGTAATCCAAGATAGCTGGTTAACATTCAAAGTCTACATTCTTGAAGCCCAACACAAGAGCATTCCAGCAGGAAAGAAGTCACGGAAGGGAGCCAGAAAACTTGTGTGGTTAAAAAGGTAGCTGCTGGGCAAACTGAAGAGGAATAAGAAAGCCTATAGGTCATGGAAGGAGGGGATGGCCACTTGGGGTGATTATAAGGCTGTGGTGAGAAAATTTAGGGATGCCTCCTTTGAATTAAACCTTGCAAGAGAGGTCAAGGGCAGCAAAAAGGGCTTCTTCAAATACTTTGCACGTAAAACTAAACCCAGAGGCAGGTTTAGGCCCTCTACCGAATGAGGTGGGTGCCCTGAAGACAGAGGATGCAGAGAAAACTGTCTAAACTTCTGGGAGCTGTCCTGATTATCAAATCCCAGATTGCTGAGGTTCCAGAGGAAGTCGAGGCAAGAGATAACCCTGCCTTTGTTGATGAGGACTGGGTTAGTGATAAGATGAGCAAAGTACACAAATCCATGGGCCCAGATGGGATGCACCCACAAGTATTAAGGGATGGACCAGGCTCTTCTCAATGTCATCTGGTGATAGGACAAAGGGCAATGGTTGCAAGCCGGAACATAGGAGGTTCCATATAAATATGAGAAGGAACTTCTTCACAGTGATGGTGACGGAGCATTGGAACAGGCTGCCCAGGGAGGTTGTGAAGTCTCCTTCTCTGGAGATGTTTAAAACCCGCCTGGACATGTTCCTGTGTGACTTGGTCTAGGTGATCCTGCTGTGGCAGAGGGATTGGACTAGATGAGTATCCTTCCAATCCCTAATGATTCTGTGATAACCATGTTAGGAAGTAAAGGATTGATTTTTAAGATTTAAAGAGGTTAAATTGTTTTTAATAAAAGCTGAAGAAGGGAGTAAAGAATAAAACTGTGGTCAGATCGCTGAGTAGGAAGGACTGTTGAGCTTTGTGAACGTTGAAGGCAATAAAGCATAAGAAGGGAGCAGTGTCTTTAAAAAGCTGTGTGATACAGACAAATGTCAAAGAGGTGATTCTTGAGATACTGCTGAAATTACAGTTACAGTAAATATGGATTGCCACAGTTACAGTAAATATGGATTGTCAAATGAACTCAAACTGTTTTGCTGCAAGTAAAGAGAATTCTCCTAATGTAGTGCGTGGTCTGTGATCTGCTTCTGATACCAAAAGTGTTGAGGAGAGCACAGCATCATCAGAGGAAAGTCTGTAGATACACAAGGAAAGCCAGGAATCAAGGATGATTTAAGCCTCAAACATTACAGGCGTGGAATAAGAGATACCAGCCTTGGCAATGGTTGCAATACCGCCTGCAACAGCAGTTCCCGGAACCGCAAGGAGGTGGAAACCTGCTCCCATGAAAGCATCCAGGTCCTTTCCCACCCGGCAGTGGCATCACTGGGGCGCACCTCAGAGAACATTTCGCGCCCACGTTACGGTCCCAGACACTGCTCACTTCTTCATCAGATGCCACCACTGCCACTGCTAGTGCCCCGCCCTCAAAACCGGGGCCGCGGCCAGCAGGTGCCATTTTGTGGCACAGAAGCCCCCGAGCCCCTCTTGCAAAGGCTTCCCCGCTTCTGCCGAGCGCGACTCAGCTCCAGCGGGACCAGGGCCTACAGGCACCACCGGAACCACTGGAACCGGCTGCGGCCCCGCTCCTCCACTCCTCCCCCCGCGCTACAGATCCCGGCAGCCGTGGGCGGGAACGGGCCCGGGCGCCGCGGGGGCCGCCGGGCCAGGCGGGAGCGGCGTGGGGAGACCCGGGGTGGACGGGGTCGGTAGCAGTTTGTGTTCGCCGGTGCCAGCGGCACCTGCAGCATCACGGAATCCACTGGGTTGGAAAAGACCGTTGAGTCCAACGAGTCCAGCCGTAGGCACAGTACTGCCAAGCCCACCGCTAAGTCCTGCCCCTCCCACTTCATCTCCACGGCTTCGCAACCCGTCTGGGGATAAGGAATCCACCACTACCCTGGGCAGCCTGGGCGAATGTTCGATCGCTCTGTCCATAAGGAATTTTCTCCTGATACCTAATCCAAACCTCCCCTGGCACAGCTTGAGGCCATTTCCTCTCATCCCGTTGCTTAGGACAAGAGATCTCACCCCCCACCTCCCTACAACCTCCTGTCAGAGAGGTGAGAGCAAAGTCTCCCCTAAGCCCCTTTTCTCCTGGCTAAACCCTCCTGCCCAGTTCTCTTCCCCTTAGAGCACTCGTGCCAGACCCATTACCAGTTTCACTGCCTTCCTCTGCATAAGCTCCAGCACTTGAGCATCCTTAAAATCGTTCAGGTTGGAAAAGACAAGATCCAGTCAAACCATTATCCCCGCTGTACCAAACCCACCACTTAAACCCTGTCCCTAAGCTTCAACAACTTCTAAACATGTACAGGGATGTTGATTCAACCCCCTCACTGGGCAGCCTGTTCCAAGGCCTGATGACCCTTTCAATGAAGTTTTTCCTAATGTCTAACCTAAACTTTCCCTGGCAAGTGAGAGGCCTGAAACTCAGCCACATTCCTCCACTTCCTGGTTTTCCAGAGCATCAACGGTTTCACGCACTGTAGGAAGGAAGGAAGGTGTATTTTTCATCTGGTAGGTGCAAATCTAAGGGGAAGAGCCCAACAACCTAAAAAAAGGGAAACCACTTACCCAATCTTAATTTCTACTGGATGGGACCAGTAACAGTAGTGCCAGCCAGTACAGATTTAGCTTTTGCTGGTTTCCAGGTGGTTACATAAGGGAAGCAGCTTCTTCCTTTTGAGGGCTGTGGTACTTCTGACATCAATTTTTTCACTCATTTATTAAATTTACGATCTGTCTAATCACTTCACAGACATCCTGGAAAGGAACGGCTGTTAGAGGATTGCTGTGCCAATGGGCTGTGACTGCGTTTGTTCCAAATACAAAGGAAGGCAGATGCTGTAGCTGTGCACCACTACACAGGGACTTCCAGCAGACCCTTGACCAAATCCTACATGTCCTGAGATGCATAGATGCATCACATATCTTTTTGGTTTTCACAATTTTTTGATCTTTCCTAGGAAAGACCAGGAGGGAGGTTGGTAGCTGGGCCATCCCTTTGGCAATACCTTCCTGATCACTGTTTTCTCACCCAAAGATACACCAAACAGGAAAAGTCAGTCTGTAAACAAGAGAAAGAAAACCATATCCACAAGTATTTGTGAGTGCAAATAAATGAGGGAAACATCAAAATAAGAACAACATCTTCAAAGCTGAGGTCTGGATTCAAGAAGTTTGGGTGGCCTGTGAGATAAAAAAAAAAGAAGAAGAAGAAGAAAAAAACCAGAAAAAGCATGGAGGTTTCAGTTGAAGCCTTTTCCTACCTTCCTCGCTGATCGTCTCTTCCTAATGTACTTTTCCACCTCAATTTGCAGATGCTTAGAAATCTTCAAGTAGGAGTACATGCCCACATGTGTTAAATGTAAGCCTTATTTTCTCTTTATATTTGTCATTATCCACACAATCTGTGTATCCCTGTTTACAACAGGTAAGCCACATAGTTTTCAGTGGTGCCTTCAATGGCTTCCCCCGATTGCACAGTATAAATATCACGCGCTTGTACTCCAATGGCCACAAAGTCAGGTAACTAATATGGACAAACTGAAAATATGCTCTTTAAACACAAAAAAGTACTTTTTAAGATAAATTCACATGGATTATACTGAGTTCAAAGGCAAAAAAGTAACTGTTCCATCTTTATTCACAAGCTGCTACAACATATAAACTCTATTTGCTGCATTTACCCGCCCGGACCGTTAAACACAAAATTATGTTATGTGGCTTCAAGAAGTCCCTGAACTCAACGTGGTGAAATGGCACTTGTGTGCTTTCCCTGTTCTTACACCATTTTCCTACTCATGTGCTGTTGGTTACCCAAGAAGTAAAACAATGGGTTAAATAATGTTTTGTCTAACACAGTGTGGCTATTCTTCTGTAAAGAACTGTTTTACAGCCAGTACTGTACAGGTACATGAATCAGTCATGTTAAATCAAGTATGTAATTTAGATTTCCGAAATGAAATGCTTCTTTCTTTAAACTGCTGCTTCAAACAATATGAACATTCTCCACAACCACCTTTTAAAGCATCCAGGACTCATACCTAACTTAGCTGACTGCCCAGTCTCTGAAAAAGGGCTTCTAGTAGGCAATTATTGAAATGCTGATTACAAACTATACTTCTATGGTTATATATTTGTTTTATAAACAGCCTTCATTAAAAAGTTATGATTTGCAGCAGGAAAATCTGCCTGATCCACACAACTAAAGGTGCTGAGGGAAAGCACATTCTCTTTTCTTCCATTTACAGCTTCAGGATGAAGTTCATTTATCACCACCTACATGAGGAGACCTCATCACTCTCTACAGCTACCTGAAAGGGCATTGTGGAGAGGTTGGTGCTGGTCTCGTCTCATGAGCAATTAGTGATAGAACAAGAGAAATGGGTTCAAGCTACAACAAGTAGGTTTAGACTGGATATTAGGAAAACATTTTTTCACAGAAAGGGTGGTTGACACTGCAATTGGCTTCCCAGGGAGGCGGTTGAGTCACCATCCCTGAATGTGTTTAAAGATCATTTGGATGAGGTGCTGAGGGATCTGGTTTAGGGGTGAACTTGTAAGGTAGGGTAGATGGTTGGGCTCAATGATCCCAGGGGTCTTTTCCAACCAGAGTGATTCTGTGATCTTTAATGTGAGAAACTGAATGATCATTCTCTTCATCCATGCCATTAGAGAGTCTGTATTCCTCTGTCATGCCACTCCCCTCTCAAGTCTCTTCCAAGCTGTTGAATGTTCACAGAATTAGTGGCTGCAAGTTAGAGAGTGCAACAGAGTATGTAAAAGTTCTGCACCTCACTGCCTCCAGGCTATTTACCATCTAAAAGAAGACAAAAAGCAATTGAATTTGAAAAGATGGAAAAGCAGATAAATAAAGGTTAGGTCTGGCACAGAATCATTCTTTTATCGTATTCTTATCCCCTTAGCATTTATTCTCCCTTGCAGCCTTACCTACCTACAAGGCTGCCCCAAATTCCATCAGGGAACAGATTTGCAAGCCCAGATGAGATATTCATCATGGCCTCACCTGGATTATTCTCTCTGGTTACTTAAGATTTCAATTCATTCTTTGGATTGTGATAGATCCCATCCCATATTATCCTCCACTCCCTGCTTATTCCCATATTAGAACAACACTCTTCCACCCACTGCTTTCTTGTGCACTTAATTAATTAAAACCTTGCTAACTTTCCTTTCTGTTATCTGGCTATCAGCCTTGCTTGCCTCATTTCCCAACACTACAGACCTCAGATTTCTTTGCCTAATTTTGCTTTCCTGCTCTAATTTCTCGGTGTCATAAGACTTTGCATTACTCTTTATTAGGAAGAAATTTTTCCAAGTCCCAAATGGCTGCCTCACTTGGTTTAGTATTCATTGAGGATTATATTATTATGAATTGCCTTCCTTTCTGTAACTTCCCCCTTTAAATCCATCCTGATCTGTATTGTAAGTTATGCTTTTAACCCAAACTCCCCAAGTAACCTCTCCCTAAATTTTTTTGCACGGAGAAAAGAGATCATCTCTTGCAGGCTGCTTCCTTCAGCTTCTCTTACAAGTAGAGATACTATGAAGAATATAAGTGCTCCATACATAGCAGCCATTTCTTTTCTGCCTAGAGCAGGCTACTGATTTATCTGTGTTAGTTGTGTGTGTGCAATAAAAATAAATAGACAAATCCTAGCGAAGGAACCAGAAAACACCACACACTAGAAAATGACCCGAGTTTATTACATGACTCAGATATGTATTTGATACCTGAACATATGTTTTAACGCTTCTGTATCACACTAGAATTAGTTGCACCTTTTCCTTCATTCATTTCACTGCTCTGAATAAAGCGGGTCAGCTCACGCAACATGTAATCAAGCAACATGAGCAGGCACTCATGTGCCACTCCCCAGTTAGTTCGTGCCAAAGCATGTTTGGGATCAACAAGCTGAACACTTCTGTGCCCGGAGGGATCAGACCGTGCTAATTTCATCTCTGTGGCAGGAAGATCCATGAAGTTTAGCACCCTTGCCAAATACAACTACAAAGAGGTGCTGCTGCTGCTACCATCCACTTTTGTACTGCTGATTGAGAGTAGATATCGATGAGGCCAGATACCAGTGTTGTTCCCACATGTCATAATGACACTGGAACAGATTGCTTAGGGAAGCTGTGGATGCTCCATCCCTGGAAGTGCTCAAGGCCAGGCTGGATGGGGCTCTAGGCAACCTGGTCTAGTGGGAAATGTCTCTGCTCATGGCATGGAGGTTGGAACTAGATGATCTTTTAAAAGTCCCTAGGACTAGAAGTGGCTGTAAGTCACACCAGGGAGATTTAGGCTGGATGTTAGGCATAACTTCAGCACTGAAGTGTCATTGGGCATTAAAACAGGCTGCCCAGGACAGTGGAGGAGTTACCATCTCTGCAGGGATTTAAACAGCGTGTGGACCTGATGTTTAGTGACATAGTTCATAGTTTAAGTGGTGACCTAGCAGTGCTGGGTCAAAGGTTGAACTTGATGATGTTGAAGATTTCTTCCATCCAAAGGCATCCTGTGATTCTGTGATTTTCTCTTTGTGGGAGGTGGAAAACATGGGTATGGGTCCTTCCATTACTGTAATAACCTTAATATAACAGACTGGCTCATACTTCCATGACTGAGGGCCATACACCACCTTTATCATTGGTAAATGCGTTACTCGTAAGAGCTGATATAACCACTTATATCCATAAGGAATAACTAGACTTTGGCATTAGAGCAGTAATGTCACAGGCATTCCTGCATGGCTAAAGAACATACTTTCACACACACCTGTCTATAATACTCCTTGTTGCCAAGGTTAGTGCCTTCTGCCTACACTACACTTTCACATCCCATGGGAGCTCTAATTGAGTCTTATTTTGCAGCCTTTCATTCCTCTTCCCACGCAATCCTCTGTGCTGTGTGGGCATGTAGTAAATTGAACACAGAGCTGGCCCAGATGAAAAAATATTTTCATGCAGGGTTTTGCTCATTGGTTTTGATGAGGTTCACCGCACTGCAGTAAAATCTAGAGAGGTTGTCCTCTCCCTCTACTCTGCACTGGTAAGGCCACATTTGGAGTACTGTGTACAGTTCTGGGGTCCCCAGTTCAAGACAGACAGGGAACTTCTGGAGAGTCCAGAGGGTAGCAACGATGACTGGGGGCTGGGAGCATCTCTCTTATGAGGACAAATTGAGAGAGGTGGGACAGTTTAGCCACTAGAAGAGAAGCATGAGAGGAGACCTGATCCATGCCTATAAATCTCTGAGGGGTAGCTGTAGGGAGGATGGTGCCAGACTGTTTTCATTCGTACCCAGAGACAGGACAAGGAGCAGTGTTTACAAACTGGAACACAAGAAGTTTCATTTAGAAATAAAGAAAAACTCCTTTACAGTGTGAGTCACAAAGTGCTGGAACGGGCTGCCCAGAGCAGTTGTGGAGTTTTCTTCTCTGGAGATAACTCAAAACCTGCTTGGATGCAGCCCTGTGCAGTGTACTCTAGACAGTCCTGCTTTGGTGGGGGGAGGTGGGGTGTTAGACCTGATGATCTGTTAAGATCCTTTACAATTCCAACAATTTTATGATTCTGTAAAAATGCTGAAGGAAGGAAAGACAAAGGGTTAAGTCCTGGCACAGACCATTGAACTGGGATTGGAGCATCTGATGGTGAACTCGTGGAGATACTTAGTGCTAGCAGGTTCCTCTTCCATTTCATAATTTGAAAGGGATAGAAATACACCACTCTGTGCAGGCAGCTGCTGGTTATATTTGCTGTGTTGTTAGTAAATACCCTTGAACATGTTAGTGCTGCAATATCTCACCCCCTCATCCTCACTCAACATGCCTTGGCACTCTTCACAGATATAGTGAATAGGGCACCAGTGGATAATAGTTTGTCACTTCTACAGTTCCTGTATTTTCAATCTGCTGATAGAGGGAACTAGAATTCAATAAACTCCTGCTGGAGGGTAAATATGACTCATAGGAAACACATATGGTAAATGAAAATTCCAAATACATCTCAGCTTTCTGTGTTCAGGATGATGATCCTTCCTTTTGTCACCTCTGCCCCACCTGTTTTTCCTTCTGCTAGAGTATGAAGAAAAAGTCCATTTTGAAGACATCTACTTGCCTGTTAAATGAAAGCAAAAATGATCACAGTATTACCAAGCACATTCTACTACTGCACTTCAACAGCTGGGGCAGGCGGGAGATAATTAACATTTTAATACCAAAATGTTTATCACGGTTTGAGTGCTTGGAAAGAAAATAAAAAATGAGAGGGCTTTTAAGAGAATATGGCTCCAACAGCAACCAGGTCACTGGTTGAGTAAGGATGAGTATCCCAGTTGCATTTATCCAGCTTAGACCAACACGTCCTCTCTATTTGCTTTATCCTCATGCATTGTGACAGATGAGTCAATAATCAAGATTAAATGGTGGTGAAGTCAGGTCAGTATAAGAAAGAATCTACCACAGATTCACATAAGCTTAAATAGCAACTTAGTGTGCTTCTGGTAGCACTGTTCCACTAGAGGTACCAGTTATCTACTTGACAACAATGCCACAAGCTTTCTGGAAATTGAAGTAGGCCCAGTACATCCCTCGGTTGAAACAGCCACAGACTAGCAGCATGCTTAGGCAGCACAAATATTACACACGAGCAGAAGTGAGGCGTTTAGAAGTTGCTCGAACTCATTCGTATGACTTGAATGAACTTGGGTTTCTTTCAAAGCATCCGGCACCATGTTACACAAAATACACAAACAATGCCTGTCTCAGTTCTGTTCTCCTGGGATTTTGCCAGCATTCACAAATGGGTCTAAAAATAATGTGTTGCAAGAGGGAGACACCCTAATCTAATACATTAGGATAGTTCCTTTTCTGGATTTAATCGAGAGTAGTGACTGTGTTCGGATCTTCTCTAACCCCAGATTGTGGAAACGGCTAATTTTACAATCAGAGAATCACAGAATCACAGCACATTAGGGATTGGAAGGGACCTCAAAAGATCATCGAGTCTTAAAAAAGTTTCATTACCTTATGACTGATTTTAGCCTTTCATCATACAGACTAACAAACTCAGTATTTTGTGAGTTTCAGCAAGTGTTGTTCAATGAATTTATTATTTGCAGGAAATCTTTGTAGAAGCTGGGGGAAGGAGCCAGGTGTCCCACCTTCTAGCCTCCAGTGCTGACCATCATTCTCAGTGTTAAACCTTATTACTTTCCGAGTACTACTAAAAAGCACATATTTTATTTAAACCTTTCTGAAAAGTAAATGAATGAGGTTTTCTTTCACACTTCATTGTTTTAAGCAAGCGACTGTAAACAGTATAATTCACAAAAACAAGGCAGTAGCCAAACCCTAATTTCACCATCATCACTGTTTGGCTATCGTTAGCCTCCAGTATTTACTTTACTAATACAATAATATGTTAACTCTCACAAAAATATTCTAATCCAGCAGTTAATTTCTCTTCTGTGAACAGCTCTTGAGGGTGTAGCAGAGCCCAGACAAGAGCCTAAACACTGATCCACTACATACCTGAGAGAAAAGAAGTTTCAATCTTCTTCAACGAAACTTTAAATAAAACATGCAGGGGAAACAAGAAACACATTTATTTAAACATAAGAGTATTTATTTAAAATCTGTCAAGCTTTGTAACTTGAGACAAAATTAATCAGTTAGTTTAGTTAATGAGCTAATGGGCTGAAAAAAAAACAAAGAAGCAGGGTTTGGAAACAACTTATTAATTGCAGACAAAAAAACAAAACCAAATTCATTTTGGAAAAAAACAAGAGCCATTAAATTCACTTCACATAAAAGCAAACATAAAGAATTCACCCCAAACAAACCCCACAAGGACACATACACAGATTAATCACATGCTCTTACATAACTAAGGCAAACCACAATCTTCAGCCCCTTAAAGGCAAGAGATTTCCAACTCTTCTTGATTTTGTGGAAGCATGGTGTCTATCAAGCTCATGCAAACATCCCTCATTGTCAGTAGGCATTTTAATATCCCATCTTCATGCACAGGGATTTCTCAAAGTTCTTTTGGAGATTACTGGACCAAACAGCAGATTTTAATGGTGCCCAGAGAAGATTACCTTAGGTCTAGGTGATCCTGCTGTGGCAGGGGGATTGGTCTAGGTGATCTTTTGAGGTCCCTTCCAATCCCTAGTGTTCTGTGATTCTGTGAATTGCTGTTTCATTCTCTTTGTGATGCACTATATTAAATCTAGTGTTTCATAGGCAAGTGTTTGCTTAGTTCATGAGAATAAAATAACATTCAGAAAGCTGCACTCTGATACTGCTGCAGAAGTCTAAAAGAAACACAAAGCTACAAGTGTGAAAAGGAAATATGTTCATTATCTCAGTTTCAAGAAACTACCTTCAGTCATATTTTGTCTGATGGTGCTACTAAGCATGCTCATACGGATTCCAGTTGAAGTTGGGAGTGTTCAGTGCATGAAGGGTTCCTAGGGGAAAGCAGGAAACGGACTTTTTATGAGACCATCTAGTGATTAGACAAGAGACAACAGTTTCAAAATAAGAGAGAGTAGATTTAGATTAGATTAGATTAGATTAGATTAGATTAGATTAGATTAGATTAGATATAAGGATGACGTTATTCACTGCGAGGGTGGTGAGACAGCAGAACAGGTTGCCGAGGGAAGTTGTGTATGCTACATCCCTGGAAGTGCTCAAGGTCAGGCTGGATGAGGCTCTAGGCTACCTGGTCTATTGGAAAATGTCTCTGCCCACAGCAGGGAGATTGGAACTAGATGGTCTTTTAAAAATCCCTAGGACTAGAGGAAGTGTCTGTAAATCACACCAGAGATCTTTAGGCTGGGTGTTAGGAATAACCTCTTCACTGAAAGGGTCATTGGGCATTGGAACAGGCTGCCCAGGACAGTGGTGGAATCACCATGTCTGCAGGGATTTAAACAGTGTGTGGACCTGATGCTTAGGGACATGGTTTAGTGGTGACCTGGCAGTGTTGGGTTAACGGTTGGACGTGATGATGTTGAAGGTCTTTTCCAACCAACGAGATTCCGTGACTGTATGACAGTAACATTCAGCTGCACTCGCGTACTCCTGCAGAAGGCGAACATCAACACACAGATACCATGTGGGAAAGGAACCACAGCTATAACCTCGGCGCCAAAAAACCACTTTCAGTCTTATAGTGGGACTAAGCATCCGAAAACACCGCTGACCCCTTTCATCCCCTCCCTCCCTTCTCCGCCCAGCTCCGGGCCCTTCCGCCCCGCCCCGGCCATCCGGCCAGCCCAGGCCTCCGGCATAAAGGACCGGGTCGCCACACCGAGCGCAGTTCTGCTGCTGTGCGGAGCCGGGCGGAACGGGGCCGGGCGGGCCCAGCCGCCAGCCCCTCATCTGCAGCCTGACGAGCGCAGGTACCCGNGGGTAGAGGGGCGGGACCGGGGTGTGTCACATCCCCGTGGAGGAAGTGCAGGAGTTTTAGTGCTTCCCGAGCACTGACGGGCGGTTGCACCTTCAACCTTTGGTCCCTGTGGCTGGTAGCCGCTCCTGGTGCCAGCCTCACAGCTGGAGAGTCTGCGAGAGTCGCTCGGTTGTCACCGCGGTTGTCTGCGCTTGGGGAGAAACCCACCAGGTCAGCCACTGATGCCTCAGTATTTCACTCTAAAACCCATCATGCTTCTGTCTGTGCGACTTGCCATAAAACCAGCACCTGTCAGCAGAAGCTCCTCACTGTGAGGGTGCTGGCATGCTAAAACAGGCTGCTTAGGGAAGAAATGTCATGGAAATATCCAAGGCCAGATTAAAAGGGGTTCAGGGCAACCTAGTCTAGTGGGAGGTGTCCCTGCCCACGGCAGGGGGGCTGGAACTAGATGATCTTGAAGGTGCCTTTGAACCTAAACCATTCTGTGATTCTGCAAAGGATCTCTGTGCCAAAGGTGCTCTTGATTAATGTACCTGTAAATAGTACTTTGCTCACTTTTGTTGAACCCAAACCAGCCAAGTGTGTTTGTAGAACCATAGAATGATGGGGGCCTCTGGAAATAATCCACACCAACCCATTCCTAGAGTCAATCTTATGGAAATGCTGACAGGTAGGTATTGAATGTTTCTAGAGGAGGAGACTCCACAACTTCTCTGGCCAGCCTGTTCCAGGACTCTGTTACTGTCACCATAAAGAAGTTTTCTCTCATGTTCAAGTTGAGCCTCCTGTGTTCCCATTGACACTGCGCATCAGGAGCCTGGTCCCATCATACTAACGCTTGCCCTTTAGATACTACTAAGCATTTATAAAATCTCCCCTCACTCTCCTGTCCAGGAGCTCTCTCAGCCTCTCTTCTTAAGGAAAATGCTTCTGATTTGAGTTGGTGTTGGCTGGTTTAATTTCCCGCATGGATATCCTCAGTTACAGCAGCTGGTGTAATTAGCAGTATGCATGTGACAAAGTGGAGGAGGCTTGCCCCACTCCAAACTCTGAGAGAGGGGCCTTCTTAAAGGACATGGAGTTGGTGGTATAACAAACTCTACTGTGATGTATATGCCTAAACCAACTCTACTCCTCTAAAAGTCATTACTTCTTCAAGATATAGTGTTCCCTTGTCCTGCACAAGCCTAATATATGACTGTTGCACTTAATAATTTACCAGCATAAATTCTAAACTGGGTTTAGGTCAGATTTCAGATCCTGTGTTGTACTTTGGCGGCAATTGTCTCTCATGTTTTTCCATCCTTATCTACTCTGGAGATAACAATCTCCATTTGCATGAGAGGAGATTGCTATGTTTAGTGCATCAAGTTGGTGTAATCAGGTTCCTGTCAGCAACTGCATTTGTTGCTTCTGTTTTAGACCCAGCAAAGAACTTGATTCCAGTAACTTAGCGGGGATATTTTTTATGTGTGTGACCTTTAATAACACTTTTCCTGTGTAACTCTTGATTTGTTTGTATCTGTAGCTATGGGAGCCTACTACAGGAGATGTCAATAGTGGCTCTAGAACAAAGTTCCTCTGCTGTTTTAATACTACTTTCTATCTCTTGCTGGTGCTACCTCTTTTTTGTGCCAGAACCTCTGTACACATTTGTCTCGTTTTAAAGGGAATTAAGAACAAAAACTATTCACCCTGTAACTCCTTCAGAAAGAAGTTGTTCCCTACTTGCTTTTCTGTTATCAAAATAGTTTTACTATGTTCTGATGTTCCTGTCAGAAAACTTCCTGAAGTCACTTGCAGTGGGCCTTTTCAGGACTGGCCTAGTTTCCCATGTTCAAAACCTGAGACTCATGATAGCACCTGTATGTCCACATGCTGAATTGCGTGACCTTTGCTCAGAGTAGTGGAGACCTAACTAACTTTTTTTGACAAGTGCCAAGAGATAAAAGATTACCTATACACACAGGTAGCGATGTTGCCCAAGAGTTGTAATCAAGTCAGGCATATAGTGCTGAAGGTTAAAGTCTGCCAGTCTGCTCTACCTTCAGCTGAGAAAGAAGATATTAATCATTCAAACCATAATTAGTTGAAGATTGAAACCTGCTTTGATCATGAGTGTGTTTATTACATAAGGAATAAACAGTATATTTGTCAAAGGAGGGAAGCCTCAAAACTTATCTGAAGGCTGGAACCCCTCTGCTATGAGCAGGCTAAGGGAGTTGGAGTTGTTGGCCCTGGAGAAGACTCTGGACAGACCTTGTTGTGGCCTTTCAGAACTTAAAGGGAGCTTATAAGTAAGATGAGGAAAGACTTTTCAGCAGGACCTGTTGCAACGGGGCAAGGAGTGATAGTTTTAAACTGAAAGAGACAGATATAGACTGGAAGAAATTGTTTATGCTGAGGGTGATCAAACATTGTCCTAAGTTCTTAGATGTCCCATCCCTGGAACCATCCCAGGACAAGGCTCTGAGCAACCTAGTATAGCTGAAGAAACCCCAAACTACATCTGGAATGAGCTCATGGGTCCTCTCTCCATTTGCAGAGATTCCTGCATAAAATCAGCTGTGGAATATTGTGCCCAGTTGGGGCCCATCAGTTCAAGAAGGACACAGAACCACTGTGGAAAGTCCAGCGCAGAGTCACAAAGGTGATGAAGGGAGTAGAACACCTCCCTTATGAGGAAAGGCTGAGAGAGCTCGGTCTCAGTAGCTTGGCGTAAAGGAGACTGAGGGGTGACCTCATTAATGTTTATAAATATGTGAAGGGGGGTGTCAGGAGGACAGAGGCAGGCTGTCATCTAGTGATAGGACAAGGGGCAGTGGGTGTGAGCTGGAACACAGGAAGTTTGACATCAATAAGAGAAGGAATTCCTTCGCAGTGAGGGTGGCGAAGCACTGGAACACGCTGCCCAAAGGAGTTGCGGAGTCTCCTTCTCTGGAGATGTTTAAAACTTGCCTAGATATGTTCCTGTGCGACTTGATGTGATCCGGCTGTGGCAGGGGGATTGGATTAGATGATCTTTCGAGGTCCCTTCCAATCCCTAGTGATTCTGAGAGTCATTCCATTCCATCCTGAAGATGGTAAACAACTAATGGGTCAGATGTGTAGATGTGAGTCTGTATATATTTTTGAAACAAGGATCAGAAATGTGACCAAGAAATATTTTGGATGGATCTGAACATGCTTTTTGAATTTGAAATATTGATGTTTGCATTTCCTCTAATGTTTATTTTATCTGATAAACATTTTATCAGGTGTGTGAAGAAATAGCCTCAAGATGAACTTCTTCCTAGAAACCCTCCAAGTCATCGGACTACTTTTTTATTATTTCCTGGAGTCACTCTTGTTCTTGATTGTGCCTAAACGGAAGAAGAATGTTAGTGGTGACATAGTATTAATAACAGGAGCAGGAAGTGGCATTGGAAGACTCCTATCTTTAAAGTTTGCCAGGCTTGGAGCCACAGTGGTTCTCTGGGACATTAATCAAGAAGGGCTCAAGGAGACGAGCAGACTGGTCAGAGAAAATGGAGGGTCCAGAGTACACTATTACATCTGTGACTGCAGCAAAAGGCAGGACATCTACAGAGTGGCTGATCAGGTAGAGTACCCCCTTTGTGGCTGTAATCAAGGGTTGACTCACATACCTCTCTTTCTTTAAAAATAAAAGAACTGCTTCTTTTTTCCAGTAGCTCATTTCAACTGGGTGGTTTCTCCTTCATTCAGTTACTTGGCAAGTACTTACTGGCAAAGTGCAGAAAATTGATTTATTGAAGCCGAAGCAGTATTTCAAGTTCTGGAAGCCTTTTACTGAAAGTAAACCCCGAAGATCATATGTTGTGAAAAGGATTAACTGCTCAGGCAATTCTCGAGTAGTTCTGTGTCTGTGAATAGACTTCTGCAGACTTTGCTTTATCAAAATTAATTAAATGTGTTTTGAGTTCTTAAATACTGCTTCCTTTTCTCTCTAAAGAGCTTTGTAAATACAACATGTGGTTGGTTATTTTTGGGCAGACTGGTGGAATTGCCAAAAACTGAAATTGCTTAACATTTTCCATTATAACAACCTTTTCTCATTTGCTTAAAAAGTAGCTAAAATTGTGTTGGCTGACATGCCAAAATGACTTGTTTTAGTGCAGAAGGCTTGTTCCGACTTTCTGCTAAGTGAAGCTTGTGCCTGACTTGCAGTTTGTTAGAGGCTGATGCTGTTGGGTTTGTATTCTGGTGATGCTGAGCACACTTGGTCCTCCTTACAGCTCCATCACACCAGCTAAGTTGTACATCTGCTGTCTTACCACAGACATGTAACTTCTTGCTGAACTGGGAGTAGTAGAGGAGGAGGGATTATTGCAGTGTGAAGCGCACTGGAATGGAGAAGTTGGAAACAGCTTTCAGTAGAGAGGGCTCAAGGCCCAACATTGTGTGCCATGGAGAAGAGCAGTAGTAGAGTGGTTTTTGGCCAAATATAAAAAGATGTGTGTGATGCAGGTTAGGAATGGTAAAAACAGGAGTGAAGTGGTAAAACGGGTCTTTGTGCTGATAATCTTCTGTCAGTGGTTCACTAATAGCTGATCCTTCTGTTGGTCCACATACAAGAAAATACCCTACTGTGGGCATTTCAGAATCATCATACCTTGCTGGCAGCTGATACAGAACCATGCTGACGACTTTCCCATCTTAGAGGTGACAAAGACTTCAGTATTAGTTCTTGGTGACACTGTCTGCTTAGCACACTGTGGTAGAATTTGCTTTGTAGCGGGTTCCAGGTTTTGTTTCTTGCTCTTCCTCTGCCCTGGTAGTTTGGCTTCATGCAACAACTGAGCGTTTTACAAGATTACAGTGAGCTAAATTAATGCAGGCAGGGCAGGATATAGTTGAAAAAAATGTATGATGTGTATGTGAACCTTCAATATCTGCTTCTGATGTTTCGTCAGCCACACACAGACCAGAAAAAGTCACTTTGGTAGGAAGAAAACCCAAAAGCCCTGCACATGTGGTGTTCTTGTTCCCTCTCTACTAACAGGCTGATGGACAGCTTTTGGCTATGAAGGGCTTGAAATTGTTTCTGTGCCAGGAATACCCAGCCTCAAAAGCAATGTAGCCTTCTCTGACCTACCCCTCCCTCCCTTGGGTTCAGCTGAAATGTAAGAATCTAGGGCTTTGGAAGAGGGAACTAACCCTTATGCCTCTATTGTTTTATCCTCCTGCTAGTGAGGTAACAGCCTTTCCCTCATTAGCATGTTGTAAGTTAGCATCTGGGCTCACATTTACTGCCAGGATCTTTTTTGCTGTGGTTTTTTTTTTTTCCCCTTATCCATATTTTGGGGTTTTTTCCTTGCTTGCTAGTCAAGATGATGGTTTGCAGCTAGTTTTCTACTTTTCCTGAAAAAGTTCTTTTCCTGTGCAGAGGAGCACCAGGAGAAATGCACTTCCTGATGGGATTTGATGCTGTCTACAAACCATCCAGTGCCTTCTTACACCCATTGTAGGCAGTTAGAGGGTTTTGTGGTTCTTCAATATAAAAGCACAGGTATATATGCTGAAACAATCAAAAAATGGTGCTTATCCCTGAAAAATGAGATTTTTAACTGGATCAGCTGTTTGCACAGTTGCTTACCTAGGCCATAAACACCTGGAGAGGTTCAGAGCTCTGAAAAGTTGGCATTTCAGTAGGGAAAAGACTATTATTTAGGCTCGGTAAAGCCTCAAAACAGTGTGGAAGCTTGGGATGAGTGTCTTGGCTTTGTCATGAGCAGGGGAGAGCTGAGAGGAGAAGGGGAATTAAAACATCCAGTTTGAGGAAAGAGCTGCCACATCTGGTTAGGGGGAAAGCAGCAAGAGAAGAGGTGTTGGAAAGCTGGAATTAATTCTGTGTGTTGCTTTGAACTCCATCCCACATCTGACCTGAGGCAGTATTAAAGCATCAGTTACTAATAGTTACCTTTGTCCCCATATACCACTCTTAATTTGTGATGAGGGAGACATAGCCAGGTTGGGGACTAGAACAGCTTGTCTAAAGCTACCTGTTGGAGACTGTGGTGTGGAGCTGCATCAAATGCTTAAATTGTTACATGACTGGAACTCAGGTCTTTGAGGTCTCATCCAACCTAAAACATGTCGTGATTCTGTGATGTTATAACTTGTTGAGAGGGGGAGTAGATGGACAGGAATGAATGAGCAATGACCAAGGTGGAATGGGGCTCTGTCTGGTGAATTTACTATAAAATCTGTTCTGTATAATCTACCAAGGCTGTTTTGTTTTTCTACCAACATGGACACGATTGGAACAAGTGTAAGGACAATGAGGAAATTAAACCAGAATAAAGGATTGGTGGTAAATGGTCTTTTAATTCATTATTAATGCATGGGCTAGCCTACCTGGTTGGCTTGTGCTTTCTTCAGTCACGGTAGGCATTAAGAAAGGAGCTTGATCTGCAACTGTGTGGTGAGATGTCTTAAAACCAACCAAGATGATTTGCTCAGAATGTGTTTAGCACTGGGTCTGGAAGTCACAGATAACATGTAAATAAAAATATATATAAATCAGTAAATCACAAATAACCTTAGAGAGCTCGTTTCTTTTTTTCCCCAAGTAGCTCCAGTTAATGAACTGCACTTCAAATACTGCAATAAATGTTTTCCTTCCCCTTTTGAGAGCTGGCACAATATCTTTATCAGCTGGGCTATGGCTGTGAGTCTGTTCATTAAAGCCCTGTCTGGAGCTAAAATGAGAATTCTACTTCCTCTTACTGAACTAAATGTGTAGACATTGTTCTCTAGCCAACATTTTCTGGAAACCATCTTGGAAGGCTCCAGGCACAGTGTTAGAATTTAAGTTAAATACACTAGAGACATGCTCCTGCACCGTATGCCTGAGAAGCTTGGAAGTGTAAGTTTTGGTACGCCAACCTTCACATAGATTTGATGTACTTGCTTGTGGCAAACCTGCCTGAGGATGTGTGTGGTGCCTCTATACACACAGAAAGGGCCCTACAGACAGAATTGCTCGCTGTTTATAATGTAGGATTACTGTAGTGAAATATTTGTTGTGTTAGTTGAGCTCTGTGCAGTAGAGGCATGTGGAGCAGTCACAGCAAGAACCAGAGGTGCTGAAAGTAGACACCTGTGTTGGTGTTAGACTCCAGACCTACTTAGAAAATCCTGTTGTAGATGAAAAACAAAACAGTAGGTGAGAACATGCAAGAACCTGAGGTGTTTGTATCTGCAACAAGCACAGGTTGGATTGTCCGTTATTGCTGTGTCTTGTGTTTCCTTATATAAAACTTCTAGACACTACTTGTATTTATTATCTAATATCTTGAGGCTTTTTCTTTTAGGTGAAAAAAGAAGTTGGCGACGTTAGCATCCTAATCAACAATGCTGGGATTGTAATTGGGAAGAAGTTTATGGATTCTCCAGATTCTCTTGTGGAAAAAACCATGGAAGTGAACACGATGGCACACTTCTGGGTAATCCTGTTCTTTGCACATGCATATAAAAAACACCTCGTTGTGTTTCCAGTGTTAATTTGGCCTCTTGGGATCAAGGAAAATATGCAAGGATATACAGCTTCTTGTAGCTCACTCATTACTTTCTGTGCTTATGCCTAAGAGGCTGAACCAAGCCCACCTCTAACTAGGTCCCTAAGCTCCAGTTCTACGTGACTTTTAAACATGTACAGGGTTGGTGATTCCACCCCCTTCCTGGGCAGCCTGTGTTCTAAGGCCTAATGACCCTTTAAATTAAGATTTTCAACCTAAATGTTCCCTGGTGCAACTTGAGGCCATTTCCTCTTCTTATTACTTGTGAGAAGAGAGCAACCCCCACCTCTCTACCACCTCCTATTGAGTAGTTGTAGAGAGCAATAAGGTCTGCCCTGAGCCTCCTTTTCTGCAGACTAACCAGCCTTAGCTCCCTCAGCTGCTCTTTTAAGGCCTGCTCTCCAGACCTTCAACAATCTTGTTGCCCTTCATTGCAGACTTGCAAAGCCTTTCTTCCAGCAATGATAGCCTCCAACCGCGGACACTTGGTCAGTATTGCAAGCGGAGCGGGACTGATGGGAGTCAGTGGTCTTGCAGGTAGTATATTAGCCTAATAGTCATGTAGACACCTTGTTTGATTTAAATACTGCAGCAATACTCGTGAAAAAAACTAATCCAAATTTTTGAGTTTCTGGCTCTTTGCCTATGTAAGCAGAGCAAATGGTCAGACTTTCAGACCAGGTGACCTTAAATGATGCCTTTCTAGAGAGCTTTCCAGATGCTTGGCGATGCTCTGAAACACGTTATTTTGCCAGTGCAATTAGAGGATCTAGGGGCCATTTAGAATTTTGGAAACTGTTTCAGTGTTACTAACTTCCAGGCATTTTTTTTCTTTGCTTCAAGCTAAGCAGAGCCTTGTATGGGTTTCCCTGGCTCAAAGAACTATTAAAATCCAGGTGTGGTACCAAGACAGAGGTGGGATATCTCATTTCATTCAAGATGACCAATACAGTGGTAAAAATGAAGTGTTGAGAAGGTCTTTTGGGAAAATGTCTATAAAAGCAGAGAAAAGCTAAATCAGATGACACAGCAGGAAAAACAATCCAGCTTCAAGGCAGTGATAATTAAAAGAAATTGGTTTTCAAGTTGAAACCACAGAAAATCTTGACAGAGTGAGTTTGCCTGAGAAGGTCATTCATGAAATCATGAAGCATAGGATCTGAAAAGATAATGTCATTGGCAAATGTTGTAAATAACTTGATCCTGAGAACAGTTCCTACTCTAAGTGTTTTAGTATTGGATGGTAGTTCCCTGCATGTCTGTTGTCTCTGTACTGTTGTATACTGTAAAAAACCAACCTGTGGCTAGCTCGTTTACTTATTAGAGCATAAGATTGTCCCTGCTCTCCATCAAATTCTGTTGCTGTGTACATGTAGGACTCACTGAACCTGTTTAGTAAAGTTTATGTAGTAAATTTTACCTGCAATTAATGTTATATTTATCTTACAGATTACTGTGCAAGTAAGTTTGCAGCAGTTGGCTTTGCAGAGGCAATTGATTTTGAGTTGAAACGTCTGGGGAAGACTGGTGTTAAAACCACCATTGTGTGTCCTTACTTCATAAACACAGGAATGTTTGATGGCTGTAGAACCAAGTGAGTAAAACCCCGGAGACATTTTTATACAACTTGCACGTTTAGCACGTGACTTGCTGTTTCCTGTAGGAAAATCATGAGCTTGGCTTTTCCCCATGTTTTTAGGGCTTCAGACGGGTGTTAACCCAAATGGCAAAGCCCTCAGTACTTTATTCATTTAAGCCAAAACTTCAAGTGTAATTATTGTCCTTTTCTCTGCAGAAGCCAAACTTTCCAGTTGTCCTCTTTGGTTTCTAAATCCCTACTCACCTCCTGAAAATTGGTGGCAAATCTGTGCTCTGTGTCCTTATTGTATAAAGACAGGATGCAGGAGCTGAACAAAATCCCACTGTGTCTTAATCATGGAATCACAGACTTGTTTAGGTTGGAAAATGCCTTTCAAGATCGAGTCCAACCATTAACCCAACTGTACCACACCCACTGCTAAACTATGTCCCTAAGCTCCAAATCTACACAACTTTTAATATGAAGACTATGGATTTGTCTGAAGATATCACAGAAAGGGGAAACAGCAGTGGCCACTCTAACGCAAGGCAGTTTCTGGTTTTTGTAAGGTGTAGTGTATTTAGTTCTTCCAGTTGAATAATAACAAAAGAGAGAGTTATTTGGGGTAAAATATGAATGCAGAGCAATTGTCTTCTATTCCAGGTGGCCAAACATGCTTCCCATTCTGGAGCCAGAGTACGTGGCTGATAAGATAGTAACTGCTGTTCGGCGGGAGCAAGAAATACTGCTGTTACCACGCAGTGTTTATGTTTTACTTGCCTTGAAATCGTAAGTTATCCTTTTCTTTCCTCTCTCTTCTGTCCAGCTATATGTTTCAACTATGCCTTTGACGAAACGTGCAAATCAGGCTTCAGCTTGATGTGACTCTACCATTAAATTCTGCACTTTTCTAGGGGGTTGGTTTGTTTGGGGTGGTTTTGCTTCTCGTGGGTTCAATCTACCCCTTGGACCACAGACCAACAACAGAAATGTCTAACTATGACTTCCTCTGTTGTGCTGTAGTTCTACTGTGTAAGCTGTAGAGAATGGGCCTTCTCTTCATTACCTGTTCCCAGCCTGTCAAATAATTCATGCTGCCACGGCTTTTCTAGTGGGACCAGTGGAACTGTGTTAGATGGAGTTACAGGGAGTTGTACTGTCTTTGCCAGTATAAGCCAGGATAATCTATGATAAAACAGCACAATGCAGCTCTTCTAATGGTTTTGTTGGGTTGTTTCCTTCTCTTCAACTCCCCTGCCTTACAGGATCTTCCCAGTGAAAGTAACCACTCTCTTTGTGGATTATTTTGGATTTTCAATTGCCATGGATGACTTCAAAGGTCGAGGAAAGAAGGATTGAAAAAGTGCAAAATGTGGAGACCAGCATCTCTGAAGTGGACCTTGTTTAGAGTGGTGGTGGGAAAACGTCTGCTTCTCTAGCAGCCATGAACTTAAGATGTCTTACTTCATTAATAACAATTTTTTAAGAAAATTGCTCTTAATTAACAGCTTTCACTCCAACTGCAGGGTTTTGGTGGTTTTTTTAATCCAGTGAACTGTTTTCACCTCATTAAGACAATGCAATAATTGAAGTCAGTTCTTTTGGTTAAGAATATTATAATGCCTTAAATATAACCTTGTATCATTAATTGGCAACTCCTGGGTGGAGAAGGGACCACAAAACCACCCGCATTTGTCATGGTGGCCAGGAAAGCCTCTGATGGACCTAGCATCTCCTTGCCCTTCTCTGAACTCGCAAGGAGGGGCTGTACTTGCTGGTGCCATTATTACCATTCCCTGGGGAACTGAAGAATTCAAGAGTTTCCTGAAAGACTTGAATTTAGACAAGCGAGAATTTTGTGAAACAAAAAGATGTGATGTGTTGGTGCAGAACAATAAAACGTATTGATTTTTGGAGATGATTTTAGGATTCATAAATGACTACAGATGTTGGAGTGGGGAAAGGCTTTGAGGACCTATATATTCATGCTGCTAGTCTGCTTTATGCCTAATTTATTTTAAAAGCTAATGTTATGACTGTAGCTTTGTAGTAGAAGTCTTTTGTATCTCCTAAGTGCAATATTTTAAGAACAATTCTAAACTTTTGTCTCTGAAGCAGAATAAACTTGTAAAGCATAAGGCTGCTAATCAAAGTGATGTCAGTCAAAGGCCTTGCTAAGTTAGACAACAAGCTGCTAAAGCAAAGGTATTTCATTTTATAATCAGGGCTTTTCTTGGGGTGAAAAAAACCTCTACCAAGGCCACTGCTAAACCATGGCCATAAGCTCCAGGTCTAGACTACTTTTAAACACATCTGGATATGGTGATTCAATCCACTCCCTGGGCAGCCTGTTCCAGTGTCTGACAACCCTTCCAGTCGAGATGCTTTTCCTAATGTCCAGTCTAGACTTTCTGCATAATTTCTTTTTGTCCTATGCCTTCAGAATATTATGTTTTGGTTCTCTGACTTGAACTCATTTTACTTTTACTTTCCTCTTAGGACTCTCCATGTATTTTGGATGGATGCTGGGGAGGCCTTGTCCTTCTGACAATAGCTCTTGGTAAATCCAGAACAAGATAAAGGGAGATTATACCTTTTGCTTGTGATGGCCTAGAAACTGCCTTAATTTCCTTTGTCCATACTATTAGTAAGGTTTACCAGCAGAGAAAGTTTATATAGAACTATTTGCTAATTAAGAGTGAGAAATGCTGAATAAAAGCAAGCATTTAAAAAAAAAAAACCTTACTTTTGTGGTGGAATTCAGGCTGATTAAGAAACTGCTGTCAGATCTGCCTCTGAAGTTCTGCATGTTTTACAGTGCCCTTTGGGACATGAAAGCTGTGATTAGAAAACAGATATTGCCTAACTGTCCATATGTGAACCAAGTCAAACCACTCATAACTCTGTGCTGTAGCTGTATCTTGCAGATTCCTTACCTTTTTATACTAAAAGCTCACTTTTCTTCCCAGCTATGAAGTATCTGGTGTGCAGGATTGTGGAGCAAAGGAGGAGAGGGCTGGATTGTACATCTGAACAGTGTATGTCAGACTTCAGCGCTTGCAGCTTTTCATGTCTCAGCAGATGTCTTCTGCTGAGGGAAATTAAAAGTAGGGAGCCAGCAGGTTTGGGTTTATCACACCACTAGGAGGTTCTTGGCTGATGATCTGTCACAGAAGTACATCTCCGTGGGAATTTTGCTACTACACAGCATCACTGAGCTTGGAAAGGGTCTCTACTTGGAGCAAGGTGCCCTAGAGCAGGTGGCTCAGTACTGTGTCCTGTGCAGTTTTAAGTATCTCTAAGGCTGGAGACTTTACAACCTATTTGGGCAACCTGCTCCAATGTTTGCCCACGCTCAGCTTAAGAACAAATAAATGTGGATCCTAAGGCTTGTCTCGTATAGACAAAGGAGTCTCAGCTCTGTCAACCTCTCCTTGTATTACAGATGCTCCAGTACCTAATTGTCTTTGTGGCTCTTCCCTGGACTCAGTATGTTCCTGGTAGGAATACACGTGCTGCTTTTATGCACTTTTATGGTGCCTGCTGTGTAATTCCTTTGTGTGACTGCAGGACAACAGCCTGTCTTGTTGGTGGGGTTGATCTCCCAGGTCTCCTCAGATCATGTGACAAATAGGTAAGAGTTGTATCATGGAGGTCAAGCAGCACAGCTCTTTGCCCTGTGATTAGAAGCTAATACAGAGCGAGTGTTTGCGTCTTTAACGTGTGAACTTATCAGATCAAAGATGCTTTATTTCAGCATAACAGTGAGCTTGACTGGTGACTTTCCTGGTCCAAAGAAGAATTCCTTTTACACGTGAGTTTGCATTCCTGTGGAAGCAGAAAGTCCTTTAATGCTTCAAAGCACAAAGAATATGATTTTTCTTGACACTAACTTGATCCTCATGAAGATGCCATGATCTGAGTGACAGTGTGATCCCACTGCATCCCTGTGAAAGCACCTTGCTCAGAGCTGAATGCAGAGTGAGATGTGATAGCTGAGTACCTGTTGAGCTGAGTACCTTGATGATTGTTGCCCAGAAGTGGGAGTTCTTGGTGGAGGGCTAACATAGAGGTTCTTCTCTGCATTCTCGACTTGTCTGCATGTTTCCACATAATAGTTGTCCCTGGAGCACGGTCATTCCAAGCACCACACCATTAATTCCCGAACTGATGTGGGTCAAGTGCAGTTACTGCAAAATAGCAGTGGTTTGGGAAGCTTCTAAGAGCTTGGGAGAGATCTGGCAGGTCCAATGATTATTTCTCTAAAGAGTGTGTATCCAGCAGGAGTAAGTCTTAACAGCCAAGCAAGATGGTTGAAGTGTTTCATGTTCTGTATCCATGCTCCAGGGTCGACTGTAACAGAGGAAGAGAATAAAATTATGAGGTATCTGGCTGAAATCTATTGTGATACAGCCCCCTAAAAGAAATGAATACTGAGTTAATTTTACAGAAGGATAAATACCTGAAGCAGGTGGAGCTTGCAGGTAGAAATTATTTCTACCTGCAGCAACAGGCAGAAGTCTGTTTCCAACATTGCTTCTGAACCAAGGACTTTAGATCTAGAGCTTAGGCACGTGATTTAGTGCTGGCACTTGATAAGAGTTGGGATTTAATTTTAAAGGTCTTTTTCAACCTAGATGATTTTGTGATTCTATGATTTGGAAGAAAGCTACTGAGTAATTTCTTCAACCTGTTTCTAGCATAACCAATGAAATGACTGGGCACCTTCAGTTATGTCTTAAGTATTATCACAGATATAATTATCCATATCTAAACACTTTATGGATCAGTCCTTGGCGTTCAGGCCATTAAAAACCACAGGTTATACCTGCTTTTAATTTGTGCGTTACAACTTTGCCCATCCAAAGTGGGTCAGGCTTTCAGATTCCCTTAAAAGGGGAGGGAGCACTTAGTCACTTCAAGGGGTAATGTCCTATCATATGCTTATTCCTAGATTTGGAGAGTAACAGCTGGGCTTGATGTAAAGGAGTAACAGTTGCCTTAGAGAAGGATGGCGGATAGAGGAAAAGGTGGTGAGGAAGTTTAATTCACCAGTTCAAATGGAAGTCCACTAAATATGTGGAAGGATGCAAGAAAAAAGGGCAATATTAGCAATGAGTGATTAATTGGTACATCTCTTTATGGGATTCCCTTTGGGCCACAGGATTCTCAAAGGCTTGATGTGTTTGTAGTGTTGCAGAGAATTTTCTGACCTAAGAAAGGGGTAGGTTAGCACAGTGACTTGAAGTCTCCAAGGAGGTGTGTTGTAAAAGAGGATAAGCAGAGGTTCAGGCACTTTGGAGAAGCAGAATATAGGACAGGCAAGGGGTGTATGTGTAATTACATAGATATATACATGCACATACATACTTCAGTTGTATAAAGTACAGTATTTCTGTTTGAGCTCTGCTGTTCTGAAGGTGAAAGAATCACAGAACATTAGGGATTGGAAGGGACCTCAAAAGATCATCTAGTCCAATCCCCCTGCCACAGCAGGATCACCTAGATCAAATCACACAGGAACACATCCAGGTGGGTTTTAAACATCTCAGCAGCCTGTTCCAGTGCTCTGCCACCCTCACTGGGAAGAAGTTCCTTCTCATATTGATATGGAACCTCCTATGCTCCAGCTCACACCCATTGCCCCTTGCCCTGTCATTAGATGACACTGAGAAGCTGTTGTGAGGGAGGCACCCATGAAGGCTTCCAAATCCATCACCTGATCAAAAGCCTTTTTAACTAGCTTCTGCAGTTTGCTGTGCCACAGCAGGCTCAGGATTTACAGTCAAGGCCAGGTACTGACTTGTCTGCACAATGCTTCCCTGTTTTGATTAAGTAGTCCCTTCAGAAATAGCGGGTATGTTACAGGGTAGCACCCTGACTGCTAAGAACCCAGGCTAAGGAGACACTGGGATGTTCACATCTGTGTTTTTATTCACCCAGCCAGAGGTTAGCCTTGTTGTCATTATGTTTTTAGAACATGACACAAATCATGGGGTTTTTATTCAAAGGAAAAGCTATAGTGTTGCTTTCACTGTGGTGGCCTGCCTTGCTTTCACTTACCTACAGATTCTTCAGTGCTGTAGGCTTACCCTGCTCCAGCAAGGGGGATTGGACTTAGATGATTTTTCAAGGTCACTTCCAGCCTGTAACGTTCTGTGATCCTATGATTCTCTGTTCAACTTCCTTCATCATCTTTGTTGCTCTACGCTGGACTCCCTTGAGCAGCATAGTGTCCTTGAACTGATGGGCCCAGAACTGGACACAATACTCCAGATGCAATCTCACTAGGGCAAAGTAGAGGAGGAGGAGGACCTCTCTGCTAACCACCCCCCTTCTGATCCACTCCAGGATGCTGTTGGCCGTCTTGGCCGCAAGAACACACTGCTGGCTCCTGGTCATCCTGTTGTCCACCAGGACCCCCAGCTCCCTTTCTCATACACTGCTCTCCAACAGGTCAGTCCCCAGCCTATACTGATACCCGGGGTTGTTCTTGCCCAGATGCAAGGCTCTACACTTACCCTTGTTATACTTCACCAAACTTCTCCCTGCCCAGCTCTCTAGCCTGTCCAGATCTCGCTGAATGGCAGCACAGTCTGTTGGGGTGTCAGCAGCACCACCCAGCTGTGTGTCATCAGCAGACTTGCTGACAGTGCACCCTAATCCCTCATCCAAGTCATCAATGAATAGATTGAATGGGACTGATCCTGGTACTGTCCCTTGGGAGACTCCACTAGATACAGGCCTCCAACCAGACTCTGTCCCACTGACCACCACTCTCTGGATTCTATCCTGCAGCCAGTTCATGATCCGCCTCGCTACCCGATCATGCAGTCCACACTGCCTCAGTTTGGCTGCAAGGATGCTGTGGGAGACCATGTCAAATGCCTTACTCAAGTCAAGGTAGACCACATCCACCACTCTGCCATTATCTATCCACCTGGTTACGCCCTCATAAAAGGCTATCAGGTTGGTCAAGCATGACTTTCCCTTTGTAAAGCCATGCCGACTGTCCCTAATGACCCTCCTGTCCTTGATGTGTCTGGAGACAGCATCTAGGACAAATTGTTCCATCACCTTTCCTGGGATGGAGGTGAGGCTGACCGGTCTGTAGTTACCTGGGTCCTCCTTGTTACCCTTTTGAAGATTAGAGTGACATTTGCTATCCTCTAGTCCCCAGGCACCTCTCCTGATCCCCATGACTTAGGAAAGATGATGGAGAGTGGCCTAACAATGATTTCCGCTGTCTCCCTTCCCACGTGTGGGTGCATCCCATCAGGGATATGTTATAATATATATATGAGATATATGTAAACATATATAGTATTTATTGTAATATCTGCAAATGAGGGGTAGAATGCTCCTGCATCTAACTTTCATCAACCAAATATTCATGGTGCTGCATCGGTAGTGACTGACTTACTAGCACTTAAAGATTTCTGGAAATTCCTTGGCTCTCATCCTGTTACCACTCCCAGGCTGGACTTGGATGAGACTTGGGTGGAAAATATGAAGCACCTTTGTATTTTGTCTGCATAGAGAAGGGACTGCTGTGAACTGACTGTTGCTACCTTAGAATGTTAAAAAGAAGACTGGGAAAATGGATTGATTGTGAATGAGGTATGAGCCCTTAAAAAAGATTAACTGGAGTAATTATCTTGCAAAAGAACACCTTGGAATCAAAACTCATAAACTCAACGAGCATAAAGTTAATAGAACAGTAAATAGCTCCTCTAGTTTGGAGAGTTCCAACAGTAACTTGGCTGATAGTTTGGAAATTAATTCAGGTAGCCAGCCAAAAAAAAAAAAAAAAGGCAAATCAGTCAGCACAACACTGATAAGACTTTGGCTCTAAGGCTTGTGTGTGGTGTCACGCAATTAAGCACACAGCTTAGCAGTGGCTTTCCTCGGAGGTTGGGATGGTGTTACACAGTACATGGCACTTAGGGATTAATACACACCCTTGCATTTGTTTTTCTGCGGATATCAGGATTAGCTGCTTATTTGGATATTTGCATGTGGCAATGTTTTGGAGCCTTAGCTGTGTGTGTGTAAGAACCTCACATAACAGCAGCAGGTCTGCTATTCCAGGCAATGGGATATTGTTTAATATTAAAGAGGTGGGATATTTGTGGTGAAATACATGAGGGAATGCCTGGGCGTAAATCTCAAATCTCTTTCTCAAGCAGGTTGCTTATTGAGGCTTACGAAGGCTTACTGAGAGACAGTAAGTGTGATTTTATCACACAGTCACAGAACTTTAGGGACTGGAAGGGACCTCAAAAGATCATCTAGTCCAATCCCCCTGCCACAGCAAGACCACCTAGATCAAGCTGCACAGGAACACATCCAGGTGGGTTTTAAATGTTCCCAGAGAAGGAGACTTCACAACCGCCCTGGGGTAGCCTCTTCCAGTGCTCTGTCACCCTCACTATGAAGAAGTTCCTTCTCATACTGATTTGGAACCTCCTGTGTTTCAGTTCACACTGCCCCTTGTCCTAGCATTAGATGACACCAAGAGCCTCTAATCCTCCTGACACCCACTCTTCACGTATTTATAAACATTAATGAGGTCACCCCTCAGTCTCCTCCAAGCTAAAGAGACCCAGCTCCCTCAGCCTTTCCTCACGAGGTGTTCTACTCCCTTCATCATCTTCATAGCTCTGTGCTGAACTCTTTCCAGCAGTTCTATGACCTTCCTGGCTCATATCAGGATTCTGTTACATCCTTGAACCTTCTCCCACATAATTGTTAATAATAATCAGACTCATTCCAAAAATAAGAATTAGTAGAATTATACTTTTCATTTTGCTTGGTCCTACCAGGTGATGAACCCTCTGGTGTTGCTACAGCGAGGAGCGGAGCTACACAGATACATATCTTCAAATAATCCTTCTTGACGCTGTTTTCTCTGCCCTACACGGCTGAGAGTTTAACCATCATTGTGAAGCCATTGGTTTGCAGGATTTTGTCTCAGAGGACAAAGACAGGAAATACCAGTTGGGAAAGGGTGATCTACCCAACCAGCTGAATAGGGCCGTGATACTGGGAGAGGAGCTGAAGATGTGTTTCTTGAGGATGGAGCCAGTCCCCCAAAATATATATTAAGCCACACAAGAAAGAGGCCAAAGTAACGAGCATCCAGGAAAACAACTGTTGTAGATGAAGCTTTCCCTTTGCACGCATTAAATTCTATCCTCTTGATGCTGGGCAGCCAAACTACCTGTGACTGTAAATGCTTCAAAGTCTGGCTGCAAAAGGAGCTATTGCTGGTTGGAATAAGTAGTGCAAATCCACACCACAGCATGTGGACAAATGCCTGCTGGTTCACAGCAAAGATTTGGAAATTACCTTCTCACATCTACTTGCTTGTCAGCAGGGTTGGTGCGGCTGTTGCTGAAAACAGGCGGCTGCCTTCTACACTTCTTTTCTCTGGCTGCTAAGAGGAAGAAGTTGCTGCTATGGAAAGAAACTCGTAGCATCAGGGACCTTATAGCAGCCTTCCAGTATTTGAAGGGGGCTGGAGTGGTTTTTTTTAACAAGGGACTCTAATCTAGAGGCAAAGGAGAATCATCTCAAGCTAAGAGAGGGTAGATTTAGATTAGATCTTAGGAAGAAATTCCTCACTATGAAGGTAAAGAGGCACTGGCACGGGCTGCCCAGGGAGGTTGTGGATGCCTCCTCCTTGGAAGTGTTCAAGGCTGGGTTGGATAGTGGGAAGTGTCCCTCCCCATGACAGGGGGGTTTGAACTAGATGATCTCTAAAGTCCCTTCCAACCCAAACCAGGCTATGATTAAATAGTCATAAAGGCCCATTCATTAGTAGTGATAAACTAGCAATGATTTCTCTCTGAAACAGCCTCTGTTTTTAAAGGACATGGGTGGACATGTGCAATCCCATGGGGATGCAGAGCCTGGCAAAGTCTTCCCTGTGGGTTTTAGCCTTTCTCCTTTGTCCGCCATCAATAACCCAGAAAACAGTCATTTGAAACAGCACGACTTCAGAAGGTTTTTGTAGATCTCACCTCTTTTGGGAATGATCTTTCTGGTTGTAAATACTCCATTACTTTCCTTGTCACCAGTGAATGATCCCTGACCAGTGTCACTCTTCAGATACATTCAGTACACGAGCTATGTAGGGAACACTTTTCTGCTAAGAAAGTCTTAGAGCAGCGCCCATGAGAACTGCTGTCGTGAATGAGCAGTTGCACAAGGAAGCTTTTGTTAAGCAAGATCTCAAAAGGGATCTTTGGGGGTCACAGTAAAATCCGTGCAACCACCTCTAATTGCAGCGAACTGAGATGTGCAGGCAGGAGAATCCTCCCAGCTGCAGAGGACACTTCTCTTGCAAAGTCTGCCTTGACAGTTCTCTGTTGCTTTTAGTACTTCAGCAGGTGATTCACCAGCAGCTGAGTCATCCCAGTCCAAGGCGAGCACATCCAAAACCCAGGGAGGGGAGGACGGCTGGGGAAAGGAAGCACAACAAACCTTCCTCCCCTAATTCATGCCATCTGGGAGTGACAGCTCATAGGCCTGCAGCTTCATTTGCAAAATACTGTTTACAAATTTTATTACAAAGTCCTTTGGGGGAAAAAAGGCGATTTTATTTAACAGTTCATCATCATTACACAAACTGTTGTTCTGGATCTGGCTGCAGAAAACAGGAAGCAGTACTCAAAGATTGGTTTGTCAGGCTTTTCTTCGCAGACTTTTGTTGTGAAGAAGTCAAACAATTAGATGGAAAAATTGGAAAGGAACCCACTGTCATGCAGTTGAAGTCTCTGAGGGCACTCTGGTTTGCCACAGAGGATATGAGCTGTTGCACAGTCTTGACTCACCACTTTAGCTGGTGGTAACCCAGGCTGACACGGGAGGTCTCTTGGCCCGAGTGTTCACAGCTGAACAGGCGGGCAGCACTCACGAGTGGTTATCTGTGAGCAGATGCTGTGTGGTGCCTGCAGCTCACATGTCCCAATGCTTGCACAATCACTGTGCCCGAGTGTGAAATTACATAAGACCCATCATTAACCCCACAGAAGCTTTTCCCTTTAACCTGCTGCATTAGCAATGTCAGCTCAGTGAAGGAGCCAGCAACGTGAGAACTGGCCGAAGGTGGAAGATGAGACTGTTCCTAGGCAAGGGGATGGGGTAAAGGGAGCAGGGTGTTCCTGTTTGACAGTGGTGAGCTGTTAGATAGCTCAGCTCTACAATTTAACTCACAACGTTTTGTTTGCTGATCTCACTTAAAAAATAAATCAGTAATAATTAGTTGCTTTCTGTCTGCTGCAACCAACAATTAAAGACCAAACTTGGCAAGATAAAGGTCCACAGTGGATTATTCATTAACCCACAGTGCAGGAGAAGCAAATTCACAGACTTTGCTTTAGAACACTTGGCTACAGCGAAAATATGTCTCAAAATCACTTTGATGTAGTTTCCACACAGAATGAGCCTCCACTGCACTTCCACTCTGACCATGCAGAGTTTCCACCATCAAAGGACAGGATGAATGAAGTGAATGCATGTGCCTTATCAAAAGACAGGCAACCTTTGGCTTCAGCTCAGGACAAGAAAACTGACCTAGAACTAGGCTGCAGCTCAGTTCCTGCAAGGGAGTCTGAGTGGATGCAAAATATTCTTGTGTCTTCTTTACATTTTTACCTCCACTTTTCCCAGACAGAAGGAGCAGTTGGGAATTTGGCAAGTGGTGCACGTTCTTGAGTACCTTAAAAACATTAGGAGATGACATGGAAACTTTGATACTACAGGTGCTTGTGAACTTTTAAAAGTTACTTGAAAGAGTGAAGTATCTAGCCAGGCTCTCCTCAATGTCATCTAATGATAGGAGAAAGGGCAATGGGTGTGAGCTGGAACATAGGAGGTTCCACATCAATATCAGAAGGAATTTCTTCACAGTGAGGGTGACAGAGCCCTGGAAGGAGCTGCCCAGGGGGGTTGTGGAGTCTCCTCTGGCGATGTTTAAAACCCACCTGGATGTGTTCCTGGGTGACTTGGTCTAGGTGGTCCTGCTGTGGCAGGGGGAATTAGACTAGATGATCTTTTGAGGTCCCTTTCAATCCCTAATGTTATGTGAGTCTGTCTTTTAAAAGCCAGGTTTTACTTTGGCAATGCACCCTTTCTTCTAGAGGCGGGGTTGTCGGGGTTTTTCAGATAAAAACTGTTTTGTTATTGAATACCAGACCACGTCTGCAAATACTCTCAAATATTCTTTTTTTTCCCTGTTCTGAGTTTTCCTCACAAAAGATACTTAGCTTAGTAACATCCATTAATAACATCCAAATAGTTTAAACAGGTCTCGGAGAACGGGAGAAAAACACACTCAGAGTTCTGAGAGCCGGAACGTGATTGCTTCACCAGAGGGAAAGCACACACCATCGCACATGTGCTAGACAAGAAAATCACTTTGGTCACCTACTGCTGTCTTTACTGAATCAAAAACTACTTTAATAATTCTGCTGGGTGACCAGAGGTTGTAGACTCTGTGTCTATAAGCAAAGCTAATCCTCAGCAATGCTGGCTGCTACAGGAGCAGAGGACACAAACATCCATGTGAGTAAGTTACTGGCACAGATCTTTAAGGACATATTGTGTGAATGGGGGACTGCACTAGATGATCTTTTGAGGTCCCTTCCAATCCCTAATGTTCTGTGAGTTCTCAATAAATCAAGGCTAGTTCATGGACACGGTAGCTGAAATGTTTTATATTCTTGGATAATATTTGTTTAAAAAAAAACCCCAAACAAATTAAGGTACAGTGAGGCTACTGAAGGACTAGTCGGTGGTGTTTCATTTATTCTGAGGTGTCCAGATCTTTTGTAATAATAATTCCTCTTTGAAGTTTGGCTTCTTTCTGTTGTTAGAGTTGCTAAACTTTAATCAAATTGAAGAAAAAACATGCTTCTAATTTTAAGAGAACCAAATCAGAACTTTTTAACAAAGAAGCACGTGACTAGGAAGAACAACAATATTCTTTCAGCTTCAGAACCCAGGAAATGATAGCACAGCCTAAGGAATATAGAGTCATAGAATCGTTCCTGTGGGAAAAGACCCTTAAGATCATTAAGTCCAACCATCAACCCAGCTGTCCCAAGCCCACTGCTAAACCATGTCCCTAAGCTCCAGATCCACACAACTTTTACACACATCCAAAGATGGCGATTCAATCCCCTCCTGGGCAGCCTGTTCCAACGTCTGGTGACCCTTTCCATTAATATTTTTTCCTAATATCTAAAATTAAGTTGGGAGATGATGACTTGCTTTCCAAAGCATTCACTACCCACGGAAGAGTTTATGCCTGAGTATTTAGCACAGTGCACGGCTCATCTTGCTAGAAACCCCAGAAATCACTGAGATTGGAAACAGAGTCCCCAGACCCTTTCTGGTGTTGTGACAACTTCCTATGGCAGTTCCCTTGGGTTTTTAATGGTGATGAAGGGGAAAAGCAAGAGGGGATCCTGCTCTGGCAGCAAGATTGGACTAAATGATCTTTCAAGGTCCCTTCCAATCCCTAATTTTCTGTGATTGTGTGAAGCCAGGCACGTGAAACGGATCACATTTCCTTGGCTTTTGTATCAAATCGTGGTGTTTTCACCTTTCAGGTTGCATAGCACAGTACTGATCCCTTCTTTAAACACCCAGAGGAGCAGCTGTGCAGCAACTGCATAGCAGCATCCTCCTTCAGCAGAAAAATTCCCACCGCTAGTTCCGCATCTTCCCCTCTGAAACACAGTATGAAACAGAGAGCTTAGCAAGCACCACATTAGACTGTGCTAATGAAAACAAATTTCTTAGCCACCTCCTTGATTTGGATCCTTCTAGCTCGATGAAAAGCAGTTTATTAAATCAAGGCAATTTACTTACCTAGAATTTGCTGAATGTGTTCTTGCAACACCCACAGGTCAAGTGTCCTTTCAAAGGTTTGTGCACGAACTGAACCTCCTGGTCAGAAATGGCTCATCAAGAGCATCAGTCCCTCAGCTGAAGAAAAAATGTGATTTCTTTTGGGTGGATGCAGAATGCAGCAATGCCAGAGGCAGAATTAAATCATTTGCACATAAACCCAATCTCCATGAGGGAGCAGCAATTGTGTAGGATCCAAATAAAAACACAAATTAATTTTATTTTTTGCAAGCATCCAGCTTCACAGCAGCTTTCAAGTGAGGCCGATCTGCTGCAGCTGCCAACTGGAGGAGACCAAGGATGATACTGATGCTCTTTGCCAGCTCCTGACTGGTGATTTTTCTACACTGCTGAAAACTGAAGTGTTCTGTGAACTCTTCTTGTCCCACAGCAACCCTAAAAAAGCTGGAGGTGTTTATTAACATAATTGATTCTCAGGGTTCTGAGCATTAAAATTTAAAGAGCAGAAACCTGAAAACTGCTTTTTTTAACAGGTTTAACCTACCAGGGAGTCTTTTGGGGGCTTTTCTACTCCTACTACACGCGTGCTTGCAGCTCTAAATTGCCTCATGAGCACATCTAGGACTAAAAAGACAGGCACACTGTCCAGAGAACTATCTAAACGGCGCAGCTAGAGGTGCTATCAAAAACATGGTTTCTTCTAGGTCTTGTCTGCTTTTAGCTGCCACAGTCCTTGTGTATTTGAATTTCTAAGCCACTTTTTCAAGCCCAGAGATTTGCTTGACCTGGATTCATTCACCAACAGGCACCGGCTGGAAATTGGGAACAAGGGACTTGGAATAGCAGCTGCTGAAGGGAATCACTGAAAACCTGACCATCAAATATCACTCTGCAGGAAAGTAACTCCTTACCCAAGCTAGTAGGCTTCACCATCATTGCTTCACCATCATTGCCCAGGGCTCACAGAATGAAACTTCTATTCCATCAGTCCCAGCAGTTCCAAGATAAGGAGAGACACCCAGTCCATCAAAAGCAGAGTATGAATCATAGGATCATTTAGGTTGGAAAAGACCTTTAAGATCATTGAGTCCAACCAACAACCCAGCTGTCCCAAGCCCACAGGGCAGCCTGTTCCAAGGACTGTTGACCCTTTAAATGAAGTGCAAGGAGCGTCTACTATTGAAGTGTTTGGCATCCACAGGCTCTAGATGTCTGAAACAAAGAGAGCCAACAAGTGAATAGGTCCTTAGGGATCTCCACTTTCAGTTTGAGACTCAAAGCAGCACTGAAGACTGGGGTGCTACAGGACACGGCAAACACACTGCACACACACACACTGCTTTAGGACCCATCCCTTATCTTCATTGCCTCCTTTAGTTACTCGCACCTTGAAGCAAACTCCTGCACAAAAACTTCATTCAACTCCACTATTTAACAAAAAAAAAATCATTTTTGCAGAGAAAATACCTCAAATCTCCTGTTTCCTCACTTGTTCTGTGCAACTACATTCACCAATGACTTCAATAGTTGCACAAAACTCCAGAGCCAACAGCTGCTCAGGGGTCAATGTTTCAAGACAAGAGACATGTGAAGATCCACACATGGCACAGTAAAAAAACCCCATTAACTCAGCACAGAAATAGCCTGCTGCTATTTTTTGACAAAAAATCCATAATCAATGAAAAATGTTTAAATTCTTCACATGCTAATGAGCATTTTAAAGCTTGAGCTGATGCCCCTCATTTCTACTGTTAGTCTTAGAGCTGTGAATTGCTTTTAGTGTACTCGGTGAGAATCTTTTCTGTCTTGAGCATAATCTTTCTCTCAAGGAACAAGCAACAGGACAAGAGAAACCTGTTGAGTCCCCAATCCTGGCAGGATTTAAAGGACATGGAAAACATAGTGCTGAGGGACACATCTTAGTGGTGACCTGGCAGTGCTGGATTAGCTGGACTTGATGAACTTAATAGGTCCTTTCCAACCTCAATAACCCTATGAAGTGTGAGCGCAGTTCTTCACCCAGCATTATCTACACACACAGCACTGGTATTTGAGACAACAACATCCATACCCCTGGCCCACACTGTTGCCAAACTCAAGTTTGCAGCTATTTCTAACATCATCCAGCATTCACAGACTTTTACTGAAAAGCAGTTAATTCTTTTTTCCATCTCTTCTGTAGAGATTCTTTTCCATCCCAACTGAACATTCAAAGAGACTTAGTTGGGGTTGTTTTTTTTTTTTTAATGGTTTTGTTGGTTTGTTTTACTTTCTCTTTTCAATCTAATGACAGAAGATAGAGTGCTTTGGAATCACTGAGGGCGATTCTTATTTTACAGGGCAATGGACTACATTGATAGTCTTTGACACAAAGGACAGGTTTTGTGCCAGGAAAGTCACCTGAAGTGTTAAAAACCAAACCAAAACATAAGCCTGGCACAGTTAGGATGCTGAAGCACAGGAATTTAAAGCACATTCCACAAAAGCAAAGGCTGAATGTGAAAATCCTGATGAAAAATTAAATACAGAGGGCACTGGAGAAGGTGCAAATTTAAAGTGCTGAGCAGCAAGAGATGAAGGACTGCAAAGATGTGCATTTGTGGTCCACTAAGGATCTTAGATACAAGACAACCTCTTTGCTAGAAGAGAACAAAACACGTAGTACAGAGAAAAAGCTAAAGCACAAAGCCCCTGAAAGAGAGAGCATGTGAATATGAATAATCCTTTGAGGTATAAAAGGATCTAGTAACACAAATATCACAAGTTACTGAGCAAGAGGGGGAAAAGCCTGAATAAACAATTATAAAAATTAATTTTAGAACATTCTTAGAGCGCAGATGTATACCTAACCTCAAAAACCAAACAATCCATCAAAAGAAACCTCTATTCTACCGACAGAAAGGTCTGATGAGTCTGATTTGGTTTCAGATGATAAATGAAGGAATGTCTCCCACAGGCAGCAGGAAGCATTCCGTATTAAAACAGCTCTCATGTCATTCCTCAGAAAAGATTTTCTAGGAAAGGAACTGCCAGTAAGTTAAGCCACCTGCCACTTTACTTCAGTATCATAAAGACATGAAAATCTGTTGTCACTCAGTCTAAGCAATCTGAGGATGATTTTTTACTGTTTTTCCAGTGGCACAGCTGTGAACAGCACTTACACACCAGTAAGAAACGGCTGGTTGCTGCACAAAGAGCTGACAGCCTGAATTACATCCAATACACTAGCACACGACAAATGAGACTGGAAATGTTTTTTTGAGAGAGGGCTACCAGAACTTCACTAAAGTTCTACCTGAGGATAAAGAAAGGTAAGAAAATGTAATAGAACAGTGTCCACAGCACAGAAGATTATCAGTGTAAGAAAGAGTATCAGTGTGAGACAGGCTGAGCTTGTTGAAAGGGATGCTGAAGGGAGAGACAGGCAAGTTGTAAATGAACTGCAAGTTGAGCTGTTAATTAAGCTGATGCAATTAAGCATCAAAAGGGAAGGAAACATGATTTTGGGATTGTTATCACAGAATCACACAATCGCAGAACATTAGGGATTGGAAGGGGCCTTGAAAGATTGTCTAGACCAATCCCCCCACCACAGCAGAATCACCTAGATCCAGTCACACAGGAACATGCATTGATAGCCTTAAAACTGAAAATCCTCAAAACAGGATTTTGAGGTAGGAGACATCAAGAAAAAACCTATAAGGTTGAAGAGTTATTACTTACTCAAGATCTGATGAGTCAATTACTGCATACATGATACCATTTGTATAAAACACATACTAAGGTCTTACTGTAATGACCTGTTGCGTTGTAGATAGTATAGCTGCAGCACCTCCCTTTCTTTCTGTCAAACAGGCTTCTGCCACTGAAGCAGTATTTTACTTTTTACTGCTTTTATACTTAAAGGCAGAGCAACTTGGATACTTCAAGTTCATACTGTCCTGACCATATTCCAAAGCCGCTCAGGCTACACAGAAACCGATTTTCCATCAGTGATTTACTCTCGTCCTCCTCTTCTGTTCTCGTGTTTCTCCAGCGTGAATTCTGCTCTCTGTGGGAAGAGGCTTCAAAAAATAAAAATCTCGAAAGAGCCAGCGGTGGGTGGAGTGATTCTGTTTTCATTGTCTGTTGTGCAACAGCACCATCCAGCTGTCAGGAAAAAAATCATAAAACAAAACATTCCTTCAGCTATTCAGATTTGGACCTTGTCCCACAAGCAAAATGAAGAATTATACCTACTCAACAAAACCAAACCCACCAGCTTTTGCCCTGCTCCTGACTGAATTACGTTGGTGCACTGTGTTGTTTCATGGGTTAGCATGAGATTCAGCAAAAACAGTTCACCCCAGCTCATTTCTGTCCAGTAAAGCTGGAGCACTACAGCTTACCTGTGTTTCAGGGAAGCACAGAATATAAGCTCTCAAGTATGAGGGTAGCAGACATGTAAAACCTGCCTGGATATGTTCCTGTGCGACTTGGTTTAGGTGATCCTGCTGTGGCAGGGGCATTGGACTGGATGATCTTTCGAGGTCCATTCCAATCCCTAATGTTTTGTGAAGACCCGTTATCTTTGGCTCGGAGCCAAAGACAGTTAATCACACTACAAAAATTAATGAAACCTCAATTGTTTCATACATCAGAGCTGATGTTTTAGCTACGGTAACTCATCACTCCTGAGCTTCAATAGTGAGTGTAACAACAGCAACCTCTACTGAAGGGGAAAATGATGAAAACTGTAACACCCACAAAGAGCTTAGTATCACGTGTCCACTGATGATGAGTAAGTCCAATATTAGAATGTCATTCTTGCATTCATGTGCCTTAGCTCAACTTGTTCCTTGATACTTGAAAGCTGGCAATGTGTCTCCTTTTCTCAAGTCCAGTGCTAGCTCTTTACAAGCACTTCACAAACACGAACAGGGTATCTACTGATGTTTAAAAGATAAGTCTGTCATCCTCTAACAAAAAGTAGTTGAAGCTGTCCAAGCAAATACTAAGCCTCCTTCTCTGGATTTGTTTAAAACCCTCCTGGATATGTTCCTGTGTGACTTGGTTTAGGTGATCCTGCTGTGGCAGGGGGTATTGGACTAGATGATCTTCTAAGGTCCCTTTCAATCCCTAATGTTCTGTGATTAGGAGGAAAAAAATTAAACAAGTGACGTTTCTATATTCAAAGAAAACTTGAAATGAAATCCTAGAAATGAGATTACATTAAGGAACTCTAGCTTCTATAAGAAAGAATCAGCATCACATTAAGGTGAGATGCTGGTTTTCTTGCGTTGAACTAAAACATGCAGCACATTAAAATGCAAGCTCAGAACTTACAAGCCCAGGAAAGCAGCGAGCACTAGAATAGTAGCTAAAGTCACAGGAGGAAAGAACATGCCAAAGATATAGCAGAGGTGCCAAATGACAAACCTGTGCCAAGTGGGAGAGAAGGTGCCCTTAAACAAGCAAGGGAACAAAACAAGAGTCCAGAGAGAGGACTAAGGATAAAGGCATAATCTGCTCTCTCAAATCAGCAGATGAACACAAAGATCAGAGGCAAGACTAATGAGAAGCACTATGGCTAAGTTGGACTAAAGAGAGTGAGGATTTCTCTCACTGAAAGAGGGAGAAGAGAGAACACAAGACCTTCAAGATGAGATGGGTTGTAAAGTCACTGTGGGACTACATCATTAGATCTCTGACAGAAAAACTACTAGGAAAAAAAAATAATGGTAAGAACAGACCAAAATGCTCAAATCAGTAAAAAAGAATTGGTGGCAAATGGAAAAAAGAACCACACAAACAACAAAAGCAAGAAAAGATGAAAGACTGATATGTAGGAGGGTTTTGGAAGGTAACAAGGAGATGGCAGGCAAGAAAGAACCTGTGAATCTAACATCTTCTGGTTTGATAATTGGCCAAAGTTTCAGAAGTTTCTTCTCTGTTCCACAGCACAACAATGTAAAGTGTCTGCAACTTTAAGTGCAGAGAAAGTCATTCTAAATAAAGAATTTGATGATCTTGACTGAATGAAATCTAATTTCCCTTGCCAGGAACTGACTAGAGAACTTGTGACATGACTTGGAGGTTGAAGAGAAAACTGCATACTCAAAAGGCATACAGTTACCCACTCATTCCAGTAACAGGTTATCAATCCACTTCAAAGCTCAGATGTCTAAGGAGAGCAGACAAAAGAGGAGGAAAAGCAGATCTCTGTTCGTTACTAGTCAGGTCAAGTAACAAGGGGGAAGGTGAAAACCGCATAAAAATCCCAGTGAGCAGAGAAATAGGGCTCCAGTGGAAAGAAACAAGTCAAGCCAAACAAAGAGAAACAGGAAGTCATGAACTCCTTCCAAAGCAGTCTAAATAGAGAGACACAACTTTTACACCATCCTCCACGAGGTCAGCGTCAGTTCTGCCAACTCCATCATCCTAAGTCCTAAAGGATTTCAAATGGAACTTGAGCCCCTGACAGTGGTTTTGCTGTTCTATTGCAGGGTGCAAGGTTTTAAGCCAGGACACCAGAAGATAGAGGTAAGAGAACAGTGCTTCCACTAGACAACAATCTGTTTGCACTTACTAGTTGTTCGATGTAGTTAAGTAATCAATCTTATTTAAGATCAGAGTACGTTCTCTCAGCTTCAAAGTCTTGTATGAGTAAGCATTTCCAAACCCAGGCCTTCAGCTGTCCAGAGTCTTAGATAGATGTACTATAGTTAAACCTGCCATGTCACTCAGAGTGTATGTTTACATGTCTACAAGTTCTCTCTGACCCCACCAGCAAAGTTATCTATTTACTACCCACAGAAGGTGCTATTCAGTTCAGACCAGAGGAGCTCAGTCCCATCCTCATCAACCTCTCCAACGTCATAACAAGCAAAGCTTGTAGATTTTATTTAGTGCTGTCACTGATGAGTGGTGTGACAAGCATGTTGCATTTGTGGTTTTAGTTCATGACAGTCTTATTTATACCAAGGACATGGAATACAACTCCTGAGGAAACAGTGATAAGATCACATTGGTAAATCCATACAGTTAAGCAGAGGAGCTGCATCCAAGAAACACGCTGAAACATCAGTCACCAGTTACTCCATCCTTAGAACTACAGTGCAACACCCATCAGCCCCCTCTTTGAAGAGAGACTTTAAGAGTCCCACTGATTTTATTGTTAACATTTCACAGCAAGTTAGTTTCCATTTTCAAAGTGTCTGGGCATCTTTTCTGCTGACACTCATGTCTTCCAGTGAGAGGCCAAGTTCTCATAACAGGAAGCATGAGCAAACCTATGAGCAAACCCAAGAAGTTCTATCCTAGAAAGCTCATGCATTCCAAAACTTAAGAGCTTCTTTAACCCTAGTCACGGCAACTGTAAAATCCAGTTCACAGAAGGGCATCTTGCTATGGGTAAGCCCTCATATGTACAGTGAAAACAGTCATCAGTGCAAGTTTCTAGTCAGTAGGGCTTCCCCATAGATTCCAACATTTTTCTTCTCTCTTCTGCTGAAGGCATCTCTGGTTTCACACCATTTCTCTTCCTTTGCATCATGATGCCATGCTGAAAATAGACAAGAGTGATAGTGTAAGGACAGATTTCTCAGACGTCTCTGCCTCTGAGCTGTGAACAAGAGAGATTCGTTAACAGGAGTACTCTTCATGTATCAAATTTTGCCAGATCCTGTAAGACTGGTCATCTGCTAACTAAAGCTATTAGTAGTTAACTGAAGATGCAGGCTACTCTGCTGCATCAAAAGATGGTGACATTACAGCATTCACATTACACCACATGCTAATGTCTCTAGTGTTTTTTGGTAGTGGTGCAAGTATTTAAAGATGAATTAAAATACTCTTCACTAATATGGCATAAGAAAACAGGGAATAGTTTAATGACACATAGTTCCTCATGATACTTCTCTACAAGGGAGAAAGAAAGGATGCCACCAAAATGAAGGAATGATAGGACAAATGGCAACAGGTGTAAGCTGGAACATAGGAGGTTCCACACCAGTATGAGAAGGAACTTCTTCACAGTGAGAGTGACAGAGCACTGGAAGGAGTTGCCCAGGGTGGTTGTGGAGTCTCCTTCTCTGGAGACGTTTAAAACCCGCCTGGATGTGTTCCTGTGTGACTTGGTCTAGGTGATCCTGCTGTGGCAGAGGGATTGGACTAGATGATCTTTTGAGGTCCCTTCCAATCCCTAATGTTCTGTGATTCTGTGAATGCTTATGCTTGGTTAAAGTCAATAATAAACACAACTCAAAGTAATGGAAAAACCCTGATTAACTTCCCAGATTTTTTTCAGTATGTTCACTTAAAACAGAACTCCTTACCAGAAATACCTGACTCAAATTCAGAGGGAAACATACCACTGACTCACAATCTAGGAGGGTAAACTTAGGAAAGCAAAGTTAAATACTTTTATGTGTATCTGCTTACATCTTCCAGCAACACAGTCACTGTAAAAACAGCAGCAGGCAGCATTAGCCAGGTCTCAAAAGTTCACAGAGCAGCATGTCAGAAATAATAAACCTAAAGCAAAGCATAAAGTAAAACTTAGAAAGCCAATGCACTTACCCAGAATTTTCTGCAATTTCTGTAGTTCAAAAAATAAGCTGCACACATATCCTTGTTATAGTTATTTTCATCCATACATTTTCTAGATGCATCTGTTTCCTTTAACAGGAAGAACATACTTCAGAGACATTACTAACTGATGGTTCACACTTACTGTAATGGATGATTGTCAGCTTTTCCCATAGTCAGGCTCAATTTTTTTAATGCAAAATGACAATTGAAGAGCACTATCCGTAAGAAAATCTTTTAAGAATTGCATTATTTAACACTGGAATGCAGACAAATCCCATTGTATCAACTTACTGCTAGACATGGGTTTACATCATGGTCTCTAAGCTGCTGTACACGCCTTGACATTCTACAAAGGCACCGTACCTAGGGTGGAAATGGAAAAAAAACCAAGATTATCTATCTACTTTTAATAGCAGCTCCGGATTAAGTCAGAGCTTCAGTACATAATAAAGGCCTTCCCACAATATGCAGAGTTTGGCTGCCTTTAAAAGGACAACATGAATCACAGCTTCTTTTGCAAAATGTTATTTCAAAAGCTCTAACAGGAAGACACAGAAGCTGTTCACAGCCAACATACTGTAGACGTTTCAATTAATACCACAAGGGAGTGACACACTTGATTATGACTGAGATGACCTTCATGTCCTTTACAACCTCCCATACCTCGAATCATAGAATCATTCAGGTTGCAAAAGACTCCTGGGATCATGAAGTCAAACCACCAACCCTATTCTACAAAGTTCCAAACCATATTCCCCCAATATCACATCTAAACGACATGTAAACACATCCAGGGATGGTGACTTAACCACCTCCCTGGGCAGCCTATTATAGAATCACTGAGGTTGGAAAAGACCCTTGTGTGCCTCTGGCACACCTATGGCCATGCAGGTGTTTGTTCCAAAGACTAAATCTAACAAAAAAATGATAATCCTGACCAGGTGACTCTTTGAGCCAGCGCAAGCAGAAGCACAAAGGTAAGGAGGAAGAGAAAGCTCTTTGCTGCAAATGAAAGCGCAGCAGATGAAGGAAACTGAAATAACACCCTTGCCTGATCTGGTTGTTTGGGTTTTTTCCCCCCACCACCTAAAAATATCACCACAAATTCTATACTTAAACCTGTTTCTATTCACATTAGAGATGTTTGAGATTTTGTGGGTGCATGAGCATTTCTCATCACGCACATTTATCTCAAATGGAAACACAAGCAGCAGCAGCACAGACTTTTAAGGAAAGCACAGTGGGAAGAAGCAGAAGCAGCATATCACAGCATCTCATCTAAGCCAGTACTGAAGACACAATAGCTTGAGCAGTTTCCCTGCGTCACAACTCTGTGATTCACAGATAACAGAGGTGTAAGTACTACCTAAGCAGGCCTGCTTCAGGGTGTAGGGTATTTGATCGACTTCAGCCTTACTCTCTGGAAAAGCCCTTGTGAGTGGTAGCAAGTGTCATCACCAGTATTCATTATACAAAGCACAACCAATTTAAACATAAGGAAAAACTTTTTCCATGTTAAGAGCAACAGAGCCCTGGCACAGGTTGCTCAGAGAAGTGTGGAGTCTTCTGCTTTGTGTGATCTTCTCTATGAGGACCTGCTCCAGCAGGGGAGTTGGGCTAGATGATCTTCAGAGTCCCCTTCCAGCCCCATCCAGTCTGTGATTTTATGATTACACCACCAATCTCCAGTTCAAGGAAGAACGCACATGACGTTAGACACCTACTCAATGAGCAGGCACTACAGGTTCTCCTGAAGCTGCTTCGTTCGGAGCAGGTGAAACGCCTACACGTCGCTGGTCCCAGCGAGAAGGTCCGATGGCTCCCGCACGTGTTTCCTCCGCGAAGCACTTGAGGATCTGAAGCATTATCAGCTCGGAGGGCTGGCGGGTGGCACGGAAACGCCGCTGCGAAGCTGCGGCGGCAGTTGAGCAGGAAGCGAGCTCACCGCCCCCCAGCCTCTCTGCACATGCACAGGCTTCCCCCTTCCTGCTCCAGGATTGCAGGTCTGAGCGCGACCACAGCCCGCGGCTGGGCTGGTCCAACGGCTCTCGGTTACGCTCCGGCACAGTCGCAGCTGTCACCCGCACGGCACAGGGTGGGGGTGCTCCTCACCCAAGGGGCTCTTCTCGTTCCTACAGCACCAGGACACTTCGCTATGGGCTCGGCTCCGCTGAAAATCACGGACTGGTTTGGGCTGGGAGGGACCTCGAAGCCTATGTAGTTCCAACCCCCCTGCCCTGCGCAGGGGCACCTCCCCCTAAGGCAGGTTGCTCAATGTTTAATTAAGCGCACAGACACTTACAGAATCGGTAATTACGCCGCGATACAGCCTCGCGGATTAAACCTTAAACCCCGCACTGAAATCCTACAGGTTTCAGCGAGACAAACCGGGGGAGAGGGGGCGGGGAGAGCAGGGAAAGGAGGAAACGGCGGGTCCAGCTGCTCAGCACCGCCAAAACAGGAGCTGGAGGGGTCGAAAGCGTAGGGAGGCAGCGAGGAGCACTGGGGGCGCCCCGGGACACGCCGCCGAGCCCCTCTGGCCTCAACGGGTTCCTCTCAGCACTCCCTGCGCCCGCGCAGGGAAGGGGAAGCGGCGCCCAGGCGCGGACACCGCGGGCGCGCAACGCGGGCCCAGAATCCCAGTCCCCAAGGCGGGTCCCGACCCCAGTCACCCCCCGGTCCCCCTTCACCTCGATGCCCGCGCCGGGAGGGCTCAGCCCCGTCTCCAATTCGAAAGACGTCAGCGGCTCGGGCACCGCGCTTAAGTACGGGTGCAGCCTACCCCACTCCCGGCCTCGCCGCTGCCCCCCCCAGCCCAGAGCTGAGTGACAGCGCCGCTCAACTAATCGCGCCGCGGGACTCTCCGCCCCGGCGCGGAGTGACGGGCGGCTCAGCCAGCCGGGAGGGCGGTGCCGGCGGTAAGTCCCGGCGGCGGGGCGGGGCGGCGCCGGTGAGTGACTGGGGGTGGTGTCCAACCCGCGGTGCGTGTGGGCGGTGGCGGCGTGCCGCGGCAGTGCTGGGCTGCACCGCAGCGCGTACAACACTACAATGGCTGCTGGAAAGACGGGAAAGCAAACAATTTCCAGGCCCGCCGCGTCCAGCCCGAAATATGGGGAAAAAATTACAGAAAAATCGGAGAACACTGTAAAAGGTGGAAACGTGGCGCGGAGGGGATGCTGAGGCTCCCGCGGTGAGTCTGCTGCGGGTTTTGGGGGGCAGGAGCCAGGGTTTAGCGGGGAAATATCAGGGTTATTTAAATTATGAAGGGGGAGGAGGAGGAGGAGGAGGAGGAGGAGAGGGGGGGAGCAGCAGCAGCAGCGGCGGCGAGGAAAAGTTTGTGCTCACCATCCGTTCCTCCTTCTCTGCCATCCTTCTGCCCTTCCATCTCCTGCACCGCTGCTGGGACCCTCCCGGAGGGGAGATTTTGGGGGGCCTGGCGGGAGGTTAAAGCAGAGGAGGGGAGCTCTTGCCCCCCCCTCCCCTTTTTCCCCTCCCTCAGAGATGATTTCAGTATAAAAACTTCTCGGAGTTCTTCCTCCGGTTCTCCCCCCGTCTCTCTCTCGCACACCCGCAGGGATCGGGGTACCCGGTGCAGACCCCCGCGGTGGGATGGGGTGGGGGGTGCCCTGGTCGCCCCCTTCCCTCCGCTCCCCTGTGCTGGTGAATTCAGTGACAGCGGCGAGAGAGAGAGGAGAGAGAGAGAGAGGAGAGAGAGGAGAAGGGAGCGGAAGACATTTAAGAGACCGCGGTGCCGAGAGAGAGAGGAGGAAAAAAAAAAGAGGGAAAAAAATTAATATAAATTCACCCCCTGCCCCAAACCGCCCGGATTTCGCACAGAAATTTCCCCCTCGGACTCGGTTACCCGAGGGGTGTCTCGGGGACCCGCAGGATGCGGCTTTTTGGGGCGATCCGGAATGACTTTGAGGCGCTCGGCACCCCCCCCACCCCCCTCCTTCGCCTTCTCCGTCTTTTTTTTTTTTTTTTACAAAAGTTTTAGAGGGTTTTTTTCGGAATAAAGAAATAAATTTGACCTTTCTCCCCCTCCTCTAAAAGGTTTGTGGGGTTTTTTTTGAGTGTGCGTGTGGAGCGGGAATGGGGTGCGGAGCTGGTGGGTTTGGGGTGGGGGGTTCATTAACTGGAAGCAGGAGAGATCCGGAGAGAGAGGAGGGAGGGAGGGAGGGAGAGAGAGAGCAGGGACAGCTTGTTGTCAGTATCATAAACAACCAAAATGGAGGGAGAACCCAGGGCATATGAACAAAAATTTAGAAAAAAAAAAAATTAAAAAAAAAAATCGGGGCAAAAAAATTGCCAAAAAAATTCCTAAAAATCGGCGCCGCTTCCCCCTGCTTCCCCTTTTTTTGTATTTACCTTTTTTGCCTCCCTCGAGGTAACAGGATGAGAAAAAAATGAAAAGCCGTGTCTTTACGGACCGTTTTAAGGGTTTAATGGGTGTAAAGGAGTTAATATTTATTATTTTTTTAATAATTGTGTGTGTATGTTGATGGATTCTTTGGGAAGGCGGAAAAAAATTGAAGTCACTTCTAACTTGCCCACCGACAGTGGGAAAAAACGTGAAAAATCGCTTTCAGGAGGGGAGAGAGGTGAAGGAAGATGATGGTGCAGAAAAGTGCAGAACTTGGGGGTAATGTGGAGTGATCCTAGACAACATAAATGTTGTATGTGCTGCTTTATAACTTCCTTTTCTAATGCTTTTTTAGGGCTGTATTGGGGTGAAGGCGCTGAGAGATGGGGTCTCTTTTATGATTATTTTTTCCTCATTTATTTTGTTTTATTTTTTGGAATGTAAATGCCTTTTGTGGTGTCATTTTTCCTGATCTAATTAGGATGTGTGAGGCAAAGGGTAAACCTTTCCGGTTTCTAAAGTGCATTTTCGTTGCCTTTGGGTTCCAAGTTTTCCTGGTGGCTCCTTCCTCTGTTTAAACTGGGTTCTTGGAAGCACCTTGGGCTTGAGGAAATCGTCCATAGGGACAGAGGAGGGGGCTCCGGGTGCCTCTAGGTTTCCTTGGCATGGCCAGTTCACCTGTTTGCCTCCCACAAAGAACGTGTTCTGCCACTTCTCTCCATTTTATTCCTATAAAATCAGGGATGCCTCATCTCACCTCACACTGAAGTTTAATGCAAAAGTGCTGCTGATGTTGGTTCCACGTGGGAGCAGGGCGTTTTAAAGAGACAGCTTCGCTTTTCTTGGGGTTATCATCACCCCTGCAGCACCTTTTGCCTCTAGCGGAGAGGGTGGTTCGTTGTTGGTTGGGGTTTTTTTTCAGTGGAAAGGTATGAAATCAGCCCTGGTCTGGTACACTAAAGCAGGATAGCAGAGGGAGAAAAACTGCAGACTGCTTTGGATCAGAGCTATAGTTTTATGCGTTGCAAATCTTCAGGGGGAGTTTCCTTGGTGCGTTCATAAAAGGTTGTGTTTTTCGGGATGGGTGTCGCAGGAATGGAAGTGTTTCTAGTTGTTTAACAGTAAAATCTAGTGCTGTTCTGCTTGCTGAGATTTCCATGTGTGCACAGGGCAACCTCACAGAAGTTTTGGAGAAGTTGTGAAGCGTGTTATTTGTTACTTCATTTGTTTGGGACGTTGTTGAAAAATAATAGTGGAGCTTGTGCTGTGTTTAAATCTTCTGAATGGCCCCAAAAGGTTTGGGAAATAGCAAAAAGAACTGTAGGTTTTAATTGGCCAAACTGAGGGGCTTTTTTTAACAAGTACACCTTAGCTGTGCAATTATAACAGCACTTGGGAGAATCGCCTCTGGCTTTGTTTGAAAAAATTAAAAATCATCCCAGCCATGATCTAGTTTCACGTACCTGTGTGCGTGTGTGCGTGCTCTTCACGCTGGTGCTGCCTGCTACCATTTTTGCTTAATTTTTAACTGAAGTGTTTAACTGAAAGGATGTGAAATGCTCTGCTCGTCTCTGTTATCTCCCATATACTTTGCCGAAATATCCTCTAAAGAAAAATTAGCACTGCTGCTTTACATGTGACTTGATATCTTTACGAGGAGTTGTGGTGCTTCCTTGGCGTGCGCCTCATTTTTGTGGTCTTTGCATTTTAATTCTGGATTAAAAATTGAAGGCAGGTATGTGGTTCTCGGGAGAGAAGGTGGAGTTCTGAACTTGTGAGGAGGCTAGTTCAGAAACCTTTTCTTTGAGCCTGTGGAAGTTGAGTATCAGTTGTGTTAACCCTCTGTGTTGAGCAGCATCCTTGTTCACTAAGGGTCTCTACCTTTTCCACAAGTGTGACCAGAGAAGCTGTTGCACAGTAGTTGTTGACTAGGTTGGTCTTGTGGTTAAGAGATTCTGGAAGAAATCTCAAAAGTTTTCCAGTGACTCAACAGTTGTGAAAATTTAAATCCCATTAACTACTCTTAGACTAGAAGGAAAGGCTCATTGAGGCAGAAAAATCAATCAAGTTTGTATAGAGGTATTAAATTAAACATTTTTTCCTGAACTGCCTTGGATGTTTTACACAGTTAGCAAGTTTTCATACTCAGAATTTCCTTTTCAAATATTTCTTGCTTTGTTCTACTTACTTTCTATTGGCTGAACTGACATTTTCCTGAAATATATAGAAGGTTGATAAATTAATAGGTGCCCACCCTGTGTTGGTGTTTTTAATGTTCTAGGGCAGAAAGCTAGTAGTATATGAGCAGAAGTAGTGAGGGGTACTGAGAACAGTGTCTGTGACCACCAAAGTGTTTAAGGTGCTATTACATTTTTACCTAATTAAGATCTTCTACATCATTAATACTGCAATGCTAGAAATAGGTGCAGGCAGTGGTAGTGACAACAGGAAAGCAGCACGTGTTGTGGAGTGTCTTTTTTGACTTACAGTTTGAAGTTACTCAGCAGTACATAGTGTGTGCAACCATAGTACAAAAGTCAGGACACGGGGAGAATGATGAGGAGGAAAGGGTGTTCTCACAGAATTTGATGCTCTCCTAAGCTGGGTTTAGTTTTGAGGGGCAATCCAGATGCTGATAATAACAGCAGAGGAGAAGTGTTGTTTAGGATTATTTTTTTAGAAATTTAACTTACTGTATTTTTGTAGAAAACCAAATTATTCTTACAGTGATAGTGTGCTATTTAATAAAACCAGAAGTAACTTTGAAAGCCTCCCTACTTCTAAGAGTTAAGATAGTCTTCTCTGTTGTGTGCTGCTCGGATTCGATACATGACTCAGTATGATTTTTTCAAGATTTTCAAGAAGTAAAACAGCCAAGGAAATCAATGTTACAGGCTCTTGTTGGTAAAGTTCCCCTACTCTTTGGTAGGCAAACTGTGGTGTTGCAAATGTATTCAAATCCTTCTCAGACACTTAGCAATCCCACACAATCATGTTTAAAAGTTGATAACTGCAGTGTTCCACAACAGCACAGCAGTGGAACAACAGTCCAAAATTATACATGTTTGACTTTTCTTGAATGGTTAGTTCAGGTGTGTCTCTTGGGGTGTATTTCTCATTTAGTAGTTATCAGGAAAAAACTAAATTTTAGATTTAAATTAAGACACTTTTAAAAAAGTTTGTGCAATTCCAAAAGCCACTGCAGCCCCTTTCTAATGGTCTTCCATCCTTGCAGCTAGTCAGTCAAAATGGTGCCCTGACACCTCCTCCTTTTGGGGTAGGGAATGTGTTTTAAAATTAATGGATTAAAGAGGGCACTGCTCACACTGTGAAGAAACCACTGTTTGTGGCTGTTCACAGTTGTTTTGTTGAAAGAGGTGTTTTACTTCAGAGCCTAAAACAGAAGTTTTTAAGTTGTATCGGTAACCTCATTTTCATCTACAAAAGGGGTTTATTTACAAAAACCATTTTTTGTCAGCAAATCCCTTTGGGGGAAAGGTTATTTGAACAAGGTTATCTATTTAACAAGGGGAGGTGTTCTGGAAAATGTGAAATATTGTAGACCCTTCTCAAATCACTGAGGAGTTAAAGGGAGCTTGCAGCCACCACCACCAAAGTGACAGAGCACTTGCTTTCAAGGAGATGCTTTCCCAGTATCTGCTGCTAGCAAGGGTTTAGCTTGCACTGCTTCTGCAAGAAATGTGCAGTATCTCTCCACTAAACTGTTAAGCATCTTTAACCAATTACCAAGTGTTTAGGTAGCCTTAAAAAAACTATTTAAAAATAATTCAAATATTAAAACAGAGCTACATTTTGTATTGATCAAATGTTTAAAGTTTTAAAGTGTAGGAGATTTTTTTGTGTGTGTGTTTATCTGAGCATTTTGTTACTAGAGGGTTGTGTCTTTCCCCTGCCAGTCAAAAAAACCACATTTAAAATATAATTACATTTACTTTAATTTTTTAATTATGCAAATCTGTAACATGAATGCAGAAACATCGATTAACTCTCAGTGCAGTAACTTCTGAAGCTGCCTAGATTTTTTTTCAATTTTCCAAGGAATGTAGTCACCTTTTAGCTGAAAAGGGATAGGTTGCACTTCCTCAGGTGTTTTAAATGAGCAGTTGTCCACCAGGCATCAAATGTGAAAAATTCTAATTGTACACAAGTTTGGAAAACCTCATGTTGAACAGAATTGGTCACTTTTTCTGCAAGTTCAGTTTTGCTTTGGTTTAGATTAGCTTGTTAAAGTATTTTTTGTCTGCTTCACCTGTTATTGTCTCGTCTTAGGAGGCGAGATTAACAGAAACTAATAGAATCAGAGGCAGGTTATACATTTTTCACAAGATGTAACATGCCTTTAGGAATAGCTGTGTGATCCCAGTTATAAAGGATAGGGCCTTCTCATAGGATATAATAAAATGGTTCATTTTGAAAAGGACCCTGTACGTGCTGTGAACAGTTACTGTAGGAACAGGGCATTAAAATTAACCCCTGTACAAAGCAGAGTTTTGAGATGCAAAGTGGGAAAGGTTATATAGTTGTTCTCGTGGTGAAGGAATATGTCAGTATCTGTCACAGCCTTCTTTGTGATATCTTCTGTCCCTTTGCTTAATTCCCTGTGTGTCCAGAGCGTAGAGATACCTTGTCAAACACATTTCAGCAGTGGGCTCCTCTACACATGCCTGTTTTATGGTTTTGATAGACTTACAAGGGGATGCAGAAAGAGTAGAATGTGGCCCAGAGTCCATCATTTTATTTATTCAAAGGAAAGGAAAGAGAACAAAACTAACAAGTACAAAACCAAAAAGTGGGATAGATAAACCAAATGAATGTAGACAAGTGTGGCTGTCATACACAGAACAGGAACTCCAAGCCCCGAGGTAAAAAACAGCTCGGATCAGCTTTGAGAAGTCAAGTGGGAATCAGGAAAGTAAGACCTTAGAATTGCCATCAGATGCAATTAAGAAATAACTATGTAAAGGGACTTGCAAAAAAGTGTCTGTTACAGCAAACTGAATCGCTATAATCTTCTTTTGCACTTAATGTGCTAAATTCCTCTCTCAAAGGAGAATATCCCTAGAAATCAGATTAGAAAGTGTTTAAAGGGAATTATTTGTCAGAGTTGGGGTTTTTTTACTAAAGTTAGGGTGATGACTAATAATCTCTTCCATATTGCTGTTAAACTTGATATAAACTTGATATATATTTTATTTGATGTATTTCCACCGTGCAGTTTGCACATAGACTTACCCATTGTACAGGTGATTTACCTGCAAGCCTCAAGCTGTGCGTCACTGACTTCCACCCTAAAAGCTTTTCCTTATGGCTGTGGGTCACATAACATTTTTGACACTGACAGATCTGAAGTATTTATCATAAAAATAAGATGTAGATGGTTGATTGTGTCTTACATTTACTGTGAATTACCCAGTAATCAAAAAGTAAAAATTGTCCAAAACCTCATCTTCCCTCTTTATTTATTATGTATCTGTAGCAGCTTCACTAGTGCCTGGGCTCTGTAAAAAAGCCCTGCAAGCCATCTGAGTGGACTAAATTGTTTGAACAGCAAAAAGACCCCATGTATGCAAATCAGGTTTTACTGTCCCAAGTGCTTGTTGCTTCTAATAAAACTGTTTATTGCATGGGATATGGATTTATCGCTCCTACCTGATACAGATATATACCCACACATGTATTTTAAGGAAACATCTGGCTGTGTAGGGAGAATGTCACTTTTTTTTGAATCAGTTGTAATACAGGATTTTCTTTTCTTTTAAGAAAGAGACATTCTGGCAGCTCACATTAAATTTCAATCAAGCCTGTATAGTTAGTAATAAAACATTTACAAGTTTGTAAACGTTAGAGTTTCTTCAAACTCTTGACTGTCACATGTGGAATTTTCTATACTAATTGTGCCTTTAGTCCTGTTGCCTGTATGTGAGGCTTTGTAATACGTATTTATAATGTGGAAGTGCAGATACAGGATAAATATGTAAAAGTAGGAATCTGCTACAGCTGTTCTTTGGTTTTTGTAAGATGAGACACTAAAAAAGTGTAAATTTATGGCTGTAGCTACCTGTTACCAGCTACTGCTCTTCCGCTCAGAATTCCTTGAGAAGAGTGTGTAATAAACAAAAGCAATTCAAATATAAGATCAGAGCAGAGTTTAGGCATAGCTGTTCACAATAAAAACATTTAATTTGATTCTGTAGGTGATTTTTCTTTCCTCTGTGACCTGACAGTTTTCTTTACAATCCCAAGTATTCAGAGGAATTATTTACATGTAATCACCCCTAATTATACCCCAGCACAAACACACAGCTTGTGGCTAGATTTTTGAACTGCTTTCAGAAAAACAGTTTAAAAAAATCCAGTATTATTATGTCTGTCAGAGGATGGTGTTGCTATGTGCTATTTTAAATTATGTTTAAATGCAGTTGTGAGCATACCAGTACAATGAAATCGGCTCTATTCCTGAACAATAAACACACATTATTTGTTGCTTAAAGAGGTAACTGAGAAGCACATTATGTTAATTGTTCTAATTTTTCAGGGTGGCTTTAATATGCATTGAAATCACTTTAAAACACTTATGTGAAATATTTATATCCAACTAATTCAGTTTCTCATTACTTGTAGAAACGTAGTATTTTCCCAGTTGTAATTTTTCAGGTTCTGTCTTAGCTGTCCTTTTCTTTTGCATGTGCTGTTTTCTGAACCCAGCAGTAATTTCACAGAAAGCCTCCTTTTTGCTCTCTCAAAATGATTTTGTGTCCTGTTAAGTGTAGACACTGATCATTTTTGTACTGTAAAAGTTGTGCTGGAAAGCACAGTGGTATTAACTTGTGCGGATGATGCTACAAGTATAAACACTGGGAGCTGGGTAAGACAGGTAATCTTAACCATGATGGTATTTGGATGATGATTGTCCCAAACTAGTTGATTGGACTAGATGATCTTTCAAGATCCCTTCCAATCTCTAGTGTTCTGTGATTCTGTGAAGGTTGAATGCACCTGTGAGGCAAAGATGTCAGCCTTTGCAGCCATTTGCATTGCTCTGTCTTATAGGAGATGCTCAAACACACTCCTAGCATCAGGTGCTGTGGAAGGCAGACAGAAATCTAGGTTGTGCTTTCACAAATGATAAAATATGAAATATTTTCCCATGTGGTATAACATTATTTTACCTATGGAAACTTGACCGCTTCAGAATATTTGAGAAGTCACATTCCAGTTTCTAGTGCAGGTTTTGTGTGTGCATCCTGTAAAACAAACTTCTTACTCTTCATTGCACTTAAATATTTGTCCTGAAGGGAAAGTGCACCTAGGCATGTGTTAACTGCATTGATCATTTGGTTAGTAGAAAGGTGCTTTGGTTTGGGGAGGCTGAATGCAGATTATTATTTTCTAGTTTTCCTGTAGTTTGCCTTAAAAAAGTACTGAACAAAAAGAAACTAGATCTTTCTTCAAGCTCTGAATGCAAAGGGAGGTGTGGTCAGGAAGGGGCTCTGATGACTGAAATCACTGCCCCTCAGTCTCTCAAGTTATTGAAATCCTATGAGTTTGTATTTTTCAGTAATGTTGCAACCTCACAACTGATAAGATACTGTTGTTTTGATATTAACTCCACGATTGCTCATTAGGAAGGCTGAATTCCATAAATATCTTGTCTGAATGAGTAGTTGAGGATTGTGCTGTTTGGTCCAGTTTTTGTCAGGAATCAAGCCATAGAAATGCTCTTCACGATGAGCAAACTCTCAAAAATGTCTTCATGGATGCCCTGAACCTCCCCTGTTCCTCTCACAGTTTCAATTACTAAAAACTACAGTTGAAGGTCAAACAATCCTTTCTGCTAAGCACCCGACTTTTATCATAAAGGAGGTGGTTTGATACTTGGTGGTGGTTTTAGCACAAAGGTTTTATGTAGGTGGCTTAACAAAAAAGCCTAAAGGCAGGCAGAAATTTCCCCTCCAGTTACAAGTGCTCTGTAACTTGTTCCGTCAAGCAGTTGTTTCATTGAGTATTAGGACTCATAGTTTGAAGGAGACAGACACTAACTCATTAATTTTTCTTTCATAAATATATGCGAGAGTTTGCCACCACTTTTGCTGCCAACAGTGCTGTGAAGATTATCGGTCATCTGTGTAGCTGATCTATTTTATTTATCTATGTATTCTATCTAATCTCTCTTTTTGTAACTGAGGCCTTTGTAGGAAGGTTAAGGGGTCTAATGGATGGAGATGAGGATGTGTTTGTGTCTCTCTTACCAAGGAACTCAGCAACTTTGTCAGTTCATTATGTGATTCTGTATTATGGCTTACATTTGAGGGAGTTCATGTTCAAAACACCTATGCCCCCTCCTTGTGCGTGGCAGAACTCGGGGCCCAAAGAGTGAGTGTTCTGTCTTCTTGCTTTGGGTGTGTTTAGACCAGTTATGTGAAGACAAGAATTCATTCTTTTTTTCCCCCTTTCATCAGTTGCTCAGGAATTTCGTTTCTAGATATTCTGTTTCTGGAGACTTTTTTTCTTCCTGTCTTGATCTTGACCAGATTATTTGAAAGTTTCCTCAACCTCTTCAACAAATTAAATTGAATAAAAATGAAATAAAAACTTATCTGCTGGTTTCTTCTGACAAAGCTTATTAAAAGTTTTGAGGCTGACAATTCTTTTCACTGTGACCTTAAAGATCTTGAGCCTCTACATGCTTTCCAAATACCATAGTTTCCATCTGTCAGATTCTGGGTAGGTCATTAGTAAATGTGTAATAGTCCTGATGTTGTAAGCCCACTTCAGGATGGTAGATCTACATGACAGTCCAAACGCTTCTCAGGGAGCCAGTGGAATTTCCCTGTCTGGCTTGTAATTATTGTCAACATGTATTTGAGACTATTTCAGGTGGCACTCATGAAAAGGAGGAATCTTTCAAGTTTTCAAGAATCAAGCTGTTCTGAGGCTTTTTTTAATAGGTAAAACCCAGTCTGCTCTTTAGCATCATTCAGAAACTGGTGGTCATTGAGGGTGCATCATGGACCAGCAGTATCCTGGGCTGCTCAACAGGGGATTCTGCCTAGTGATGGGATTTGAGTGTCCTGAATGTGGAAAGAGCAGAGATGCAGTGAAGGATCCATCTCTTTCTACAGCATGAACGGGGAACAGCTTTACTCTGGATTTCGCAAATTAATCATTTAGAATAAGGTCATTCCCTTGCTCAGTGGCATTCTCACTTTTTCCAGCAGTATCAGAAATGGACATTTCAGGATTGTCTTAAATTTTTTTTTCCTCAAAACCAGAAATGGCACATTTCAGGGTGGTTTTTACAAGTCTGTTAACTTGAAAAGACAACTAATGTCACCACATATAGAGTCTTCTGAAAAGGACAAAAGTCCTTTTACTAAGATCTTGGAAAAACATTTATCTGTCTTGAAAGCAGAGAAAAGTAACTATGACTAAATATTACATATGTATATAAATATCTGCTTATGTTTTTCAACCAATTAAAAAATACTTGGCTATCGTGAGAGGTTAATGTAGCAGTAGTGTGGATGTCTCAGTGAGGGAAGATAGAGCACTGGAATGGTCTGCCCAGGGGAAGTTGTGGAATCTCCTCTGGAGACATTTAAAACCTACCTGGATGTGTTCCTGTGCGACTTGGTCTGGGTGATCCTGCTCTGGCAGGGGAATTGGACTAGATGATCTTCTGAGGTCCCTTCCAATCCCTAATGTTCTATGATTTATGAAAAGTATACATAATGTGTGCTTAGAGGAGTGAGTCCTCAGTAACAAAACCACCTGACTTGGATCGAAGTAAGCAGTTAAATTGTTGTGTCCTGGTACACCCGTACGGGTTTTGGGGGGTTTTTGAGTTACAAAGATTAGGTACCTGGACAGACATAGGTATCCAGAGCCCTGCTGTGATTATTTCTGGGAGCTGTACAAACACACAGCAATTCTGCTGCCTTCGGCTAGTGCATGACAAACTGCTTTCTAAGTTTAGTGACTGTTGGTTTTGTGGGTTCAAATACAGAATTAAAAGTGATGTGCGGGAGAGTGATACTGCCCCGACTTAGGAGGACACAGAATTCTCATCCACTGTTGGAAGTGTTTATTAGAAAACCTGAATGTAAACGTTACGTGGCTTTGGAGTTCACTTTCTAGTAACGTGGGTTGTACCTAGAAAAACAAGTGGTTTGTTCTGTGAGAATCACTGTTTCCCTCTGGTGTATTTTCCTTTAATTGCATTCTGCTCCATGGTTTATTTTTTTTTCCTTGTTATTCACACGGAATTGTGCGCATGCTTTCTCCTCCAAACAAATACAACGAGCATCCTGCTCCTGCTGTGATTATTGTGCATAAACACCTCTGACTCAGCAGATCAAAAGTGATGTTTATTGGAAAACAGAATTAACATTTCATACTTCTGTTTTAAGGCCACTTAAAAATAGCTGCATCAAAAGAGATTATGCTAATCCACTAAGCCATCATACATCATTCTGTAGGCAATATTTTTATTCCAGGCAGCCACCTCCTACTGGAATCCATCTGTAAGGCTTCAGGTTATCACAGCAATATACCCATAAACTTGAATTCTTAAGGAGAGAGGTTTCTTAAGGAGGATGAGGATTTATGCCAGCTGGACTGGAGACTCTGAGATTCATCTGGGTTAGTGCTTTCGATTGCTCATCTCTCCCCATGTTCCGCTGCTGCTTTGCCTGTGAAGTTGCATTTTTCTCAATTTTTGTCACCGTATTCTGTCACTGTGTAAAAAGTCGCCTACTAATGTAGGAAAACAGCAACACCAGCCTGGCAGAAAATTCCATGAAGTGGACAAAATACTATAGAAAAATATCATTCTGACTCGACTTTTGCCTTCTTAGATGTTACTGGTAAGGACAGTAGATAAGTGTATGTTAGTCTGAAATTTCTTTGTAGGTTGACGGCTAATCAGTGGCAAAAACTTGGGTATTAAATGCCAGTGCAAGAAGTTTGTTTGTACCTTGTTGAAGTACAGTGCAAAGTTTGCTAAAACAAACATCTTCCTTTATTTTTACAAATGCTAATTCAGAATAGTACAACATGAGTGGGAAGTTCAGATGGTTGTGACTACTTGATACTCTGTTCTGGCTAGTTCTGGAGCTCTATCCAGTGTAATCTGACAGTGTTTAACTTGAAAATGTGCTGCTGCTTGACTGGCACATTGGGACATTGCTTACTGTGATTTCCTACTGATGAGAAGTCTGTACAGACCATTTTAAGGCAAGCTTGGTCATACTTGAATAGATGTAGCTAAGGTTTGACACACTGCTTTCTTCTTCTGGCACGTTGAAACGCCTTTTGCAGGTATTTGGGCCAGTCTTTTCAGCTGGAGATGTGATTTTTCAGGTAATCTAAAAGGCTTCTTGGTTCTGGTGACATTAGCCTTGTACCTTTAAGTATGGCTCGCTGGTTTTGCTATAACCAGTGATACCTATTGTTGTTGATAACATCCACATGCAGTCATCTGCAAAGAGCAGTGCCATAAGGAAAACGTGGGAAAGAAGATACTGTGATCCCACACGTGGCCAGTGGGAGTAGGGAAGTGATTTGTACCCCTGTACTTGGCACTGAGGCCGTACCTCGGGTGCAGTTTTGGACACCTCAATACAAGCAAGATACTGAGATGCTGAAGCGGATTCAAATAAGGGCAACAAGGCTGGTGAAGCGTCTGGAGAACAAACCTTGTGAGGAGTGGCTGAGGGAGCTGGGGCTGTTTAGTCTGAAGAAAAGGAGGCTGAGATGAGACATTTTTGCTGTCTGTGGCTACCTGAAAGAGGTTATGGAGAGCTCGGCATTGGTTTCTTCTCACAAGTAACAAGTGATGGCACAAGAGGAAATGGCCTCAAGTTGTACCAGGTGAGGTTTAGGTTAGACATCAGAACACTCTCTTCATCAAAAGAGTCATCAGGCCATGTAACAGGCTGCCCAGGGAGAGGGTCGAATCACCATCCCTGGACATATTTGAAAGTAATGTAGATCTGGAGCTTAGGGACAGGGTTTAGCAGTGGGCTCAGGACAGTTGGGTTAATGGTTGGACTTGATGATCTTGAAGGTCTTTGCCTGCAAAAATGAAACATCCAAGGACCTGCACAGAAGATGCGGTGACATTCCCAGGAAGATTATCCTCACGGTGTTCTGCTGTGCACTGTTTGTGTGTGATCATGTTTCCTATGTAGAACCTACAGATTCCAGTAGAAAGTGTTTTCAGTGAGGAGTTCTTATCTCACAGTGCTGCTTGCATGTAGCTATGCCATTTTTGATGGAAACTGGTTTTTAAACAGGCTGCTGAATTAAGGTGGTGTTCCAGATGGCCACAGCTGAAAATCCTGATAAGGAAGGAGGGAATTGTTGTCTGCAGCCGTGTGCTAAGTCGCCCTGGCAGATAGAGCTCCTTATTCTTCCAGGGCTAGATTTTCACTGAATGATTCGTTGAAGTTGCCTACATTCAAACTGGTTCCTGAAGTTGGTCAGTGCAGAAACAGTGGATGTCTCTAAATTCAGCAAGTGGCGTGTGTTGCTCTAAAGGCAGCAAGTGACTCATGTGACCATCTTAGCAGCTGGGCAGTGAGATTAGAGAGCTACTACGTACACATTCCCTCACGGAGGGGTCCAAGCTATTGGTAAATGAACTTGCATTTCTGCCAACAACTGAATAACGGGCATAAGAGAATATAGTAAGTGAGTGTGTCATCAGGTTAGTGCTGCAGTTGTTTCAAACAGTTGTTAAAGCAAAGGGGGGGGGGGGCCAAGAGGGAGAAACAAAACTTTTCCAACAAATCCTAAAAGATTTTTGTCCTTTTTTACAAGATTTCATATTATTTATCCCTTCCAATTTGCAGAATTGCAAAAGTCATCTTGAAATGTCAGTTTTGACAGTCTAGGAAAGAGAAAGAGCATGTGAAGAGTCTTACTGCAAATATCTAATTTATTTGTAAAAGTACTAAAAATACACTTGTGAAGTGTTTTGATTTGAACTGGAATTGGCACAGCGTGTGTGTCTTGGTCACTTACTAATTTGAAGATTTATTCATGATGTTATTCCTCATTTATTTCCTAATTGTAAGAATTTGTGAAGGTTGTTCCAAATTGTCTTTAAGTTTTCCTGGCATGCCAGTGTGGATTAGTGGAATATGTATTCTTTTCATATATTTTTTTTTAACATTTCCCAAATCTCATTCATTTGTTTTTTTATTATTCAACATTTCTTAAGAAAGTTGCTAAACGTTTGTGAATGCTTTGACCTTTCTATGTATATGTTCGGTTACACACTGATATTTCTACGATTATACATGGATTTAAAGTCAAACACCTCTGTAGGTCTAACCCTTCTAAAAATTCCTTTCAGTCTTGAGGACCAGAGAACTTGGCTTGACTGTTGCGATCAAGTAAATTGATACAGAAATCAAGAAGACATGACTACGAAGCTCCTTAGTGCTATTTTTAGTGACCACTTTCAGACCATCATCATGTTTTAAAGATGAGACTATTTACCAAAGAGGAGCTTTTATGTTTAAAAAGCCAAGACAGACAAAAGGTTAAGCTCGTGATAAATTCCTTATATTAAAGGAATCACAGAGCGTTAGGGATTGGAAGGGACCTCGAAAGATCATCTAGTCCAACCCCCCTGCCACAGCAGGATCACCTAGACCAAGTCACACAGGAACACATCCAGGTGGGTTTTAAATGTCTCCAGAGAAGGAGACTCCACAACCCCCCGGGCAGCCCCTTACGGTGCTCTGTCACCCTCTCTGGGAAGAAGTTCCTTCTCATATTTATGTGGAACTGCAGAAGTTCTAGCTCACACCCGTTGCCCCTTGTCCTGTCATTAGATGACACTGTGAAGAGCCTGGCACTATCCTCCTGACACCCACTCTTCACATATTTATAAACATCAGTGAGGTCACCCCTCGGTCTTTGTTTCTCCACGCGAAAGAGACTCAGCTCCCCCAGCCTTTCCTCATAAGGGAGGGGGTCTCCAGGATTGCAGTGTTCCCGTCAGTCATCACTGCATCGCACTGCCCTCAGAAAGGTTAAACTGTTGGTTTCTTATTCTGCTTTAGGTTTTTGAGATGTCTATCATCTCTCTTATTTTGGTTAGTAATGACTTACTAGTCTTTCTTGTTTACTCCCACTTTGTGCAGTTTTCCTCAACAATATTTTTCTTTTACATCTCTAGGAAAAAGTGCAGAACATCAAATAAGTTAGAACCACAAATAAGGTTGGTCTTCCTGAGGTGGACCATCATTTTTGGAACATCTTGTTGATCTGGACCTTTTTATTTTTCCATGGTTTTGATTTCTTCGTAATCAAGTCTCTTACTGCTCAGAATTTTGAAATATTTGCTATCAGGGAAATGTTTGGTTTGGTTTTTATTTGGATTCATCCTCTCCTGAAGGCTTCATAATTAATTTATTTTTTTAGTGTACCATTTTCCTGTACCAGATTGTTTTTCTGCTTTCAGCATTTTTTCAGTCACATGTTACTCATCAGTTGCAAAAGAAAAATGTTTGTGTTGTTGTTTCTGTAGCAGTTAGTCTGATGATGCGACCTGAAAGGAGGCAGTGGAGAGCTGGATGTTGGTCTCTTCTTATGACAGGATACAAGGAAATGGCCTCAGTTTGTGCCAGGGGAAGTTTAGGCTGGACATCAGAAAAACTTTCTTTATTGAAAGGGTCATCAGGCCTTGGAACAAGCTGCCCAGGGAGGGAGTAGAATTGCTGTCCCTGGGTGTGTTTAAAAGTTCTGTAGATCTGAAGCTTGGGGACATGGTTTAACTTGAAAGAGTTAGGTTAATGGTTAGGCTCAATGATCTTAAAGGTCTTCTCCAACTTGAATAATTCTGTGAGTCTGTAATTCTTTGAACTGTCCATCTGCCAACAGAGATTCAGGTCCAGGGTCATGCTGCCCTGTGCCAGTTGCCACAGCATCTTCCTGGACTCAGACATGATACCCTCTCCCAGGACAGAACTTTGCCCTAGTGCAGACTATGTTGACCTGCTTCTCCTTCTTCTGTGACATGTCTAGAACACCTTTTGCATGGCTGGAAGAATTGTATAAAATAAACAGCTTTGCTGTCCTTGGAGGATGACTGCATGAACATGGAGTTTAGCTTGTTTCGGAATTATGCCCGAATTTTCTTAGCCGCAGGTTTATGCTGCTCCAGTGAATTGAAGAAGGAATTATCTTTTCAAGGATTTTAAGGAGGAAATCTCTTAAGCTACCTCTAGCCAAAATTACAATAATTTCCTTAATGTATTTGATTTCTGAATGACCAGGGAGAACAGCCCAGCAAGATCAGACCAAAATATCTTGTATTTCTCTGAGACTGTCTTTTGTCAGTAAAGTTTAAGAAAAGAGTAGGGAAGAACCTTGCTTGATGAAGTCAGTGGGTGCAAGCTGGAACATAGGAGGTTCCATATCAATATCAAAGGGAACCTCTTCACAGTGAGGGTAACAGAGCATTGGAACAGGCTGCCCGGGGGTGTTGTGGAGTCTCCTTTGGAGATGTTTAAAACCCACCTGGATATGTTCCAGTGTGACTTGGTGTAGTGATCCTGCTGTGGCAGGGGGATTGGACCAGATGATATTTTGAGATCCCTTCTGATCCCTAATGATTCTGGGATTGTGTCATTACATTCTCAGGATGGGTAATTGCTATTATATTCACTTCTTCAGACTGTTAGAAAGTCAGAGATGTTGGGAAGGAAGCTGGAGTGCTCTCTTTCATCCTATTTCTGTTCTGGTGAGAGTTTTACAGTGTTACTGTGGTGGTGTGTGCTGCCTGCCCGATACACTTTCCCCTGACAGGAAGACCTACAGCTAAGAAGTAAAAATTATTTATTTGGGGGAAATTTGTGGCTCTCTTTTTTTTTTTTTTTTTAAATGTATTTGAAAGGTTTGGCCTGTGCTCTCTGAGAGCATTTCTTAGGGCTGGAGTAGCAGGCTTGCCTCTTTCCTCATTCCAGGGGAAGCCTGTCAAGTTGGCTGGAAGTTGTGAGTTGATCAAAAGTGACTCTAGTTTTTCAATTTCAGGTGTGATCTTGGTATTTGGTTCGTTTAAGGAGTGATGAGCTTCCCAGTGATTAGAAGGAATTTCAGTCTTGGTTCTGGTATCCTCTAAGAAAGTATCCTCTGGAAGCTAAAGCCTTGGAAGGATTGGAGCCTAGATGACTGAAGCACTCTTCTCCAGTAACTGTAGATACTGTGGGTTTTCACAGGAGATCAGTGGACAGGAAGAATGTTTGTTTCTAAGCACTGATGACTGGGAAACAGTAACTAGAACTAAAGAAGGCTTTTGGTGTTGTGTTGCTTTGTTAATGTCATTTAAAAAAAAATCCATTTTTACGATTCAATGTACTAGAGGATGAAAAGCAAAACCCAGCAGGCATCTGTCCTTTCACTGACAAGCTTGCCGTGCTCCTTGAAGGAGAACGGAGCCATGGAAAGGAAAGAGGAGACAGCAGTGAAAGTACTTGCAGTTGCATATATTCATCATTTTAATTGTATCTGTGGACAACAGTGCCTGACACTGCTGTGTTTAGGTAAATCCAGTAAATCCAGTTGTCCCTTTCTCGGCCATTGCCATGGGCTCTCCTGTCCCATCCTGCTTTTCAGGCCCTGCATCACTTAGGACAAATACTAAGTGAGATGCTAATTCTCAGGGCTGGATGTTTCCTGCAGATGGGAGTTCACAAGCCAGGTTGCTGTCTGGAAACTTCTACATGGACTTTGACAATGGAACATATTTCTGCAGAGTTCTGGTATGCTCTCGAGCACATCTGATGCTTTGCCTCAGGCTCTGGATGCTTTAAGCAATCTTGCTGCACAGTCATAGTCCAGGCCCTCATGAAATACCAAGTTGCGTCAACATCAGCTCGTGTGCTTTTGCTTTTCCTCAGGGTTTCTTGAGAATCAAATCTCTGTGGCATTTTTGGGGAGAACCTGTTCTGAGATCACTAGACTGAGTTTTTTTTCAAAACCATTGTCTTCATAATGTGTTTAGAAGCAGCTTTTGCTGCCTATCACCACAGCTGCAGGCACTGAGTATTTTTGCAAATCACTCCTTGTAGACCCCTTGCCAAGGACCTGGAAAATTAATGGCCTCTTCGGTAGGGCTCATTTGAAGTGACACAGAGATTTCTAGTAGAATCTCTAGGATAGTGTTCAACGGGCACGTTGGTCCTTGTGTAATTGATAGAGGGATTGTCCTGCTTTCAAATCAAGAGTTGTCAGAGAACCATTATCACAGGTCTGACCTGCCCAATCGGGGCCTGAGATGACAAGTACCTCTTTTAATCAAACTGATAAATGCCGATCAAACTCCGTGTTGGTATTTTACTTATAATAATTACACTTGAGTGGACATGAAAGCCTGTTATTCTGACAGTGGCAGAACTGAAGAGGTGTTGAAAGGCACAGGAGCAAGGCAAGAATATAGTGGTGGTTTTCCTGGAGTGTTCTCCTGATCTTTATGAATTCACTTGTCAAAGGCTCCCTGAGCCAGACTTGGTCAGTTTGTATTTATTAACTTTTACTGTAGCTTTTTCCCGTGACCCTGTTGCAAGGCACTCCACAGCAGAAACATGTGAAGAGTGGGTTCATGGGCTGTCCTTGTCTGGAAACATTCCAAACCCATCTGGACTTGTTGCTGTTGTCTTCTCTAGGTGATCCTGCTGTAGGAGGTGAGGTAGACTAGATGAATTTCAGAGGTTCCTTCCAGCACTAAACAGTATGTGATTTCCTTCATGAGCCTTTGTCTTCATTTCATTTCATTTCACATCTCCAGCTCTTTTATCAGAAGAGGCAGTAGGTACCAGACTGTTCAGCTTCATCTGCCAGTCTCCAGCCACTTCAGTGGCATAGATGGCATGAAGAGGGAGCAAAATCATTAGATGTAAGGAAACAGTAGGGCATGGATTCAGGACAAGCTAAAAGAAAAGAATTGTTAATAAAGTGTTAATTTAACAGTGGAACTCCTTGCCATGAGATGATATGAGCAAAAAACTTACATGGTCACAAGAGGAGCTACCAAATCAGTAGAAAAAAGGGTGAGTAATGCTCAGGAAGTCCCTAAATCACAAATGGTGTGGATAATTTTTCAGTGAATACTGAGAGTGTCATCTAATGATAGGACAAGGAGCAATGGGTGTAAGCTGGAACATAGGAGGTTCCACATAAATATGAGAAGGAACTTTTTCACAGTGAAGGTGACAGCACTGGAACAGGCTGCCCAGGGAGGTTGTGGAGTCTCCTTCTCTGGAGACATTTAAAACCCACCTGGGTATGTTCCTGTGCAATTTAGTCTAGGTGATCCTGCTGTGGCAGGGGGATTGGACTAGATGATCTTTTGCAGTCCCTTACAGTCCCTTATGTTCTCTGATTCTGTGATCGTTGTCCAAAATACTACAGACTTGCCTTCCCCATGATCCTGCTGTGTCAGGGCGATTGGACTAGATGATCTTTAGAGATCCCTTCCAATCCGTAATGATTCTATGATTCTGTGATCTGCTGTGGCTGTTACTGGAGCAAGGATGCTGAGCTGCATGATCTCTGACACACTAGGACCATCCTTGTGTTCGGATGGGTGTTCAGGGACATATAACTGGATCAAATCAGGGTCTGAAACATCTGTGTCTTGATGTCACGGAAGCCATGTCTGTCTCAGTGAACTAGCGGAATAGGTCCGCTAGTGAGCCAGTGATTTTTTTTTTATGCTATTCTCATTCCTGTCTTCTCACATGTAAACTTAAAGTTAGTGTTTTGTTGTCCATGAACTCAGAATTTCTGGTACTCCCAGCAAGATCTGTTAAGTCTGCTCCAGTGTCATCTGTACGTCCCTTTCTGCCCTGGAAATCCAGGTGCTTTTTTGACTCATGTTTTCTTTCTTCTGAACCAGATCTCTTTAGCAACTTTTACTACCTGTTTGTGGAATGGTTATACACAAACTTTTTCCTTCTCTGCTACTTCCTTCTAAGAGTTCATAACTTTTCAGCAGAAATCTCCTCTTCAAATACGTTACCCTGTCCTTTGCTGTTACTTTCAATCCCATTCATGTCGTGGCTACACTTAAGATTTGTTCCCACTTTAGCCTTGTGTTGTTTCAGTCTTCTGGTACCTCTCCTAGTTTTTTTTTTATTTTCTACACATTTTGGTAGTGCTCCCTTAAAGAATGAAAAGAAAATGTTGAAACAAAAAAGAGTGTTCAGTAGTCTTGGCAGAAGTCCATAAATAACATCCTTCCACCTTTCAGAAAGAAATCGTTGTCATCTCCTCTTGAGCGGCTGCCTTTCCTGCCATACTATTCTTGAGCTAACCCCTGTCCTCTCAGCTCAACAAACCACTGCTCAGCTGGTAATAGATCTGATTTCTTGCTGAGTGAGATGAGGACAGTTGTCCTTCCTTTGTATAAAAACTGTTTTGTGGTGGTGAAGAAGAACTGGATGTTTGACATGGTTCAGCTTTTAAAAATCATGTACATTTTACTCAATCTTCTCTTTACCTTCACGTTTTCATTCTTTCTTTGAAAACTTGATCCAAGCGGGAGGCTGTGCTGTCATCACAATTTGCATGTCCACATAACTTTTCTCCACCTTCTCTTGTTACTGAAGTGAGGCAAAAAGTGTTTGTTTGGGTTTGATGCTTCTGAATCTCTTTAGCCTGCAGAAAAGGAGACTGAGAGGTGACTTCATTTATGTTTATAAATGGGTGAAGGGTGGGTGTCAGGAGGATGGAGCCAGGCTTTGCTCAGTGTCATCTAGTGATAGGACATGGGGCAGTTGGTGTCAGCTGGAACATGGGAGGTTCCACATCAATGAGAAGGAACTTCTTCACAGTGAGGGTGACAGAGCACTGAAAGGGGCACCCCAGGGGGGTTGTGGAGTCTCCTTCTCTGGAGACATTTAAAAACCACCCAGATATATTCCTATGCAGCTTGGTTTAGGTGGTCCAGCTCTGGCGGGGGGATTGGACTAGATGATCCTTCGAGTCCCCTTCCAGTCCCTGATGTTCTGTGATTGTGTGAGACTCTTCCATCTCCTCACATGGCAGCCTTACTTCCCATTAAATCAGAAGACAGTATTTCAGTATAAAGGTTAAGGATCTGTAAGTACAATAGATTAACTTATTTTAATTCACCTTTTGAAAGCCCTCATGTTGGTCTCTGTGGTTAGTGAACATCTCTGCTGCAGAGGACTGTAAACTTCTCCCTTATTTTCACTGTAGTGGGAGTCCTGAGTTGAAACGGTTGCCCCATGTGCTTCTCTCTTGCACTGCTGATGTTTGACAGACTTCGTTCTGATCCAGGTTTATTCAAGGAAATACATGCACCATCAGTAACATGGCAGTAATTTAGTACCTCTCATCACCCTTGCTACGGTGAGAGTGTTCTTCAGCACCATGTCCTCTATTCATCTGTTGTGCTCAGTCTGTTCTGTTGGACTGGTTCCCTTTGCCACCCTCTTCGATGTTGGGTCTGCACATCCTAGGACATTTGAGTTGGTGATGATAAATCTCCTTGTTTTGCAAGGTGCTGAAGTTCTGCTGTTCTTGACTCTGAACAGATGCTCAACTTAAGTCAGTCCCATGCGACCACAGGAAATCTGTGGGTGCCGTTTCCATATGATTTGCAGTTTGGGCTAGAGGCACAGGAATCCCAACCTCCTCATCCCTATACCTGAGATGTATCTTTACTGTCTTCTCTTGTGCTGGTGCTGAGTCACTCCAAAGATTTACATGACACACTATTTATTTCAATAGGGTTAACTTGACTGGTTTAGCTCTCTAGGGTTAATTTGACACATTTAAAAGTTGTGTGGGAATAGAGGTTAGGGTCATGGTTTAGCAGTGGGCTTGGTACAGTTAGGTGAATGGTTGAACTTGATCTTTTTCACCCTAAAAGATTCTTTAGGGTTATCTAATTCTGGAGATCATGGCTTTGCTTTTGGGTTTAGATCTAGAGATAAGAAAGTAACTGCTGAAGCTGCTTGCCAAGGCAGCTATCAAATCTGATGAGGGATCAAGCCTTGAGGTTAACTGGCAGCAATTATCTGCTTTCCATACGAAGTGATTCTTCATTATTTTGTTTTGTGTTGACTTTAGGGTTGGTTTTTCATGTTTTCTTAAAGGTGATGTCTTAGTGCCTGTTCGTGTAGCTCCATAACTCCAGGGAAATATCAGCCCTAGTCTTTGCAAGGGTACGAATTTTGGTGACAAATGTGGTAACAATGAAACTGAAATACAGAAGTCTGGCACATTCTTACATTCCCAACGGGGTTACAGGCTCCTCAGAGAAGTGCTCCAAATGCACCCCCCTGCTTTAAGGTAACGTGTTTCAGTGGAATGAGGCTCATCTCCCTTGCCTGCCCTCTGATTCTCAGAACTGGGAAGCTGCAGTTTGAGATTTCTAGTTCTAACATCATATGTTAAATGTTAAGAAAAAGAATCTAACCCATCCTGCTAAAACAAGCAGAGTAGACCACACCAGATCTGCTTCGGATAATTCTGCCCATTATTGTGTGCAATTAGACCAAGTGTTTCGAAGGATTAGTAGATACTACTAGCTGTAGGAAATAAAACTACCAGTGAAATTTGTTTCTTCAGAGAGTCCAAATGCAAGGAATCTCTTATTAAAATTTATCCAGTTGTTTTAGCTTTTCTTAACAGAAAGTTCATAGGTTGTAGAAACAAGTGTGGTATGAAATTTCAAACCCAACAGCCACCTGCTTTTCAAGAAAAATAGTTATAGTCCCTCAGTTTTAGAAGGCAAAGCAGTTACCCAACTATTGCTTTGTGCTGTCAGAAGTCTGCCCTGTTACTTTAACATCTGTGTGTATTCTAAAGGGTTTAGAGTTCTGGTTTGTTTGTTTTCTTGTAACTATTGTGTCTCATCCACCTAGAATTTGTCTCTTCTTTAATACTCTCTTGCCCCTGTCTCCGATCCTACTCACCTTCATCCTCTCACTCCTCCCTTCCTGCCGTCTGGTTTTGGAAGAAGTGTGGAGGTGTGGTTAGATGCCAGAATTGCTGGGTTATTACTTACACAGGGGAAGCTCCATCCTGTCCAACAAGTATAGCTATTTGTAGCCTCGAGGGGTATATCCGAAGGGCACAGAGTTTCCACTCAAAATGTAAGTAGATTAGTTTATGTATATACATATTTGTTGGGGCTTGGCGGGTGTCCCAGCGCCCGAGGTCTTAAACCATACACTTCTTTATACTAGAGGGAGGCTCAGCTGTGTGTTCAGGAGATGCTCCGGAGAGATGGGAAGCTGCTGTTCAGAGTTCACAGAAGTGTTGTTTATTCTTTCTACATCTGACAGGACACAGGAATTCTGACTACTGATCTGTCTGGTCCTGTATTTTGTTGTGATGCTAGCTGATATCAGGTGTTGCAAGGGGTGGTATAACCATGAGGTACAAAGGGAGAAGATCCTTTATCATTTAACTCTGCTGGTTTGGAATTTGTCCTGATAAAAAGAAGGTTTGGCACTATTTTTTCTTTTGAAATCGTGTTACAATTCTGGATGATCCAGTTATCTGTGTAAATCTTGTCCAGCTGTTTGTTACCTTCTGGCAGTAAATCTTACAGGCTGACATTTGCTGCTAACAAATAAAATATTTGTGAATATTAAACATTTTTTACGCTGCTGTTTCACTGAGTGTCTATCAGTGTCGTAAGCACAGACAAAACCATCTGAATAAGTCACTGATAATTATTTTAATAGTTCTCTTGTCTGTTTAAGAAATAACAAAACATAAAAACGCGGCCCGAGAATTCAGGTGGTGCTGGAGGGAATCAGGAAGTTAAACCAGCTATGTTTTATGAAATTCTGTTTGGCATGGCACTTCTCCTTATAGGTCCAATGACCAATTTGTTTTGATCATTTAGAAGGAAAACAATTTCATGACAGCTGTTGCTGAAAATGAGTAACTTGGCATTGATGAGCTGTTACTCTCTCATGGTGTTTGATGCAATCCTAAAGTTAATGAAAGGAGCCTAAATATCCAGTTTAGCCTCTCTTTGCTTCAGCCCCTCATGCATGACCCATTTGACATTTTCTTACAAATAAGTAATGATACCTGTAAATAAATAGTCTTGTTTGTAGAGGTGTCTTCTCCTTACCATGTTTGTAGGTAAAGACCAGCCTTTGTAGCTAGTGGAAAGCTCAAACATTTGATTCACAGTGAATGGTGAATCTTTTGCAGTGAGGAGCTGAGGTGATTCCAGGTTTTGCCTATAGAAATCAGAGAAGGAGAGTTGTAGCACTGCCATCACTCGTGCACAGTGGAAGATCTGCAAGGGATGGTTGGGCCAGTCTATAAGAGAAGGGTGGGCATTAGCTGACGTGCAGGAGTTATGAGCTGCTTTTGCCTGAAATTGTGAAGGGATACATGAGAGAGATGGAACCACAACTTAGATCTGAAGTATGTATCCACCTGACTAGTTCCTTAGGCATCTCAGTGGTTTAGAGAAGATACATCTGACTGTAGTAGCTCAAACCTGTTTGTGTTATCTGTTACTCTATTAAAGGCAGAGAATAAGAGATAATCCATTGTGAGGTGTTTTTTCCTTGCCTTCTACATGATACTCTTCCTGTATGTTAAAAATATTGGCCCTAACATACAGAAACTAAATGCAAAATACACTGCTATTTCTTTTTTGGCTTCTACTTTGCTTTTGTAAGTGTGGAAACATAGGAATTACTCAAGCAGATGATAGGTACAAGTGTCCTGTTGTCAACCTTAAAAGGGAGGTGGTGAGAAAGAATGTCTGGGCTGTGGATCTCTGGGAAATAATTAACACACAATAATTTTCTGTGGCTTAGTCCACAGTAGGATGTTACCTTCAGTGTACTTCAGCCCCTCTTACAGCATCATGCCTCTGTGCCAAACGTAATTCTCAAAGTTCTATCAACTACTGACCCTAGTCAGTGCACTAAATGCTTGTTGCAGTGAGTTAGTTCACACTCTGAGGTTTCTTTTGGCTAATTGCTTATGACTACTGGAGTTTGTAAGGACTGATCAGTTCTGGAGAGCCTGCCAGGGCACTGGTTTGTGTGTGTCTGACCTTACTCAGATACAAATCATTACGGGATGGACACGTACAGGTCAGTGACCGCACAAACAAAAGCAAGAGAGCGCATCTGGACCTGGCCTTGGTGATGAGTCAACACAAAGGATGTCACAGAAGACCAAGAAAACAGAATTCTTGATCAATGCCCTCACGTGCTCTGGACTGTGGTTTTATAACTGACGTTGCCACGGAATGCAGGACTGATTTACGCACGGTGCCACAGCAAAGGCCTGACATAGCCAAGTAAAGACTCAGCACATAAAGGCCAGCAGCCTCACCTATGCCGAGGGCCCGGCTGGACACTGCTGCAAGTGCTGTGCCTCACCAGACGTAAACAGTATTCAAGAAATGGCTGCAGGATCGTGGAGAGGCTGGAGGAGGAAACCAGTCCAGTAAGTACTGCATGTCCAACCACACAGTAACCTCACCAGGAGGGTTTCAGTTGCTCGTTCTGGAGCAGAGTTCCCTCATACAGGTAGCAGCCTTCACCTTGTCCATTAACTGAGACGTTCTCAAACTTAGATCAGACTCTACTTGTTGTGGGCTTCTCATCCACTCAGATGCACTATCACTCACTGGCTATCCCTGAACTTCTGCATTCCAGATGCTATCCCTACTTCTCTTCTCACCCAGAGCAACAGCCTTTACTGTTCATGTCCCCCACCATAAAATTTTGCATGTCAAATCCAGCTAATTAAGTTCAGTCTTCACTCAGCGACTGTTGCCTAGTTATCAGTCCTGTACCAGAGGACACCTCAGGAATGTTTCTGTGTCACGTCTGTTGTACCTGAGCGTCTTCTTCCCTTTGTTCTGTGTGCCATCTGTGTAAAAGATTCATCCCATGAGGACTGCCATCAGGTTATTTTCACTGCTCGGGTCTGAGTAGCTCCATCACATTGCTACTGTTTGGGAAGCTTGGAGATCTCTAGGAGAGAGGTGACCCTGCTCTTGGTGCCAGTTTCACCACAGAGCTGAGATTTGCTCCTTGTCTGCCTTGGGGAGTTCTGCTCTGGGGCTATGGGGAAGGCACAAAGCAGCCCAGTCTAGCTCAGATAGACACAGCAGAGGAGCACAGCCCATGCCAGCGTAGCTGGGGCTAAGCTCCTTGTGTAGGTGTGAGGGGAGAGAGTTTGAAGGCTGAAGGGAGCTCTGCGTTAGGGGAAATGGTGCACAGTCATCAAGGGTGGATGATACTACATGGGACTCAGTGTTTCTTCTTCCTCCTCCTGTTGCCTGCACACGTCCATGTGGCAGGTCCTTCAGTTTAACAAGTGTTGGTTTGTCTTCCTGTCACTGTCATCTCATACCTGTGCTGCTCACTCAGGACTCTCTGATGCCTCCAGTACATAACTCCACAAATACAAGAGCTCTTGATCACACTTTTTGATGCTGTTTCTCTTTTTATCTGTCAGTTATTGTTTTCCTCTCTTTCTCCCCTCCCTGAAATGTCACTCTCTTGCCAGTCTCCCTTTCAAGCTTCAATATTGTATTTCCTCACTGTGCCAAGTACAAGCACGAGCTGTACTTCTCTGCCTTCTTTCCCAGCTGATGTGATGATCTCCTCTTGTTTCCTCCTCGCTACTCCCAGCCTTCCCCAGCTTTGGTTGTGCTGCCCCCATGCTCCAGACCTTAGTCATGCTCAGTGTGTTTGTAGATCCAGTGCAGCCTCAAGTCTTACGCTGCGCTGTCACTGAGTTTCATCAGCATGCTCAGGCTTTGCTCAGGGTGATTTTTCAGGAATTTTCAGCTGCATTGCTGTTCTAAAATCTGTATTTAGTGCAGCAAGGTGAATCTATCTAACAGCTGCCACAGGATTTTCATCACACAGGCAATTTTGCAGTAATTTGTAGGAGTTGTGAAAAGAGTACGGGAGGAGCGAGACATGATACAAACATCACAGGTAAAGGATGTGTTGGGGTTTTCCCTTTATTTTTCCTATTTTTTTTTCCTTTTCCTTTAAGGAAGTGCTCCTCCTCATGGATGAAGCTTGTCGATAGGTAACCTTCCAGGGCATTACTGCAGTTTGCCTGTTTTCCTTATAAATGAGGCCCTTCAGTCTCACAGGAATTTGCTAGGGAGTAAAATCATTCAGCATACAGACAGCCAGTGTCACAAATGTCATGCCTACAGTTTTGGGGGGTTCTTTTCCTTTTAAAAAAAAAAGAACAAAAGCAGAACCCTTTTATACTCAAATCCAACATCCAACAGTGTCTGCCCATTGCAGGCTTTGAAACAATAGCAACCAACTTACCCCATTATGTACCATATGTAGGATGTGGAAGTCATTTGGAAGGCATCTTGCAGTTTTGAAGGGAACACGGTGAAAAGAAAAGTGGGGGGAAAGAATTCGAATGTGTCATGAGGGGAAAAAACCAGTTAGCTCTATTAAAATAGAGTTTGTAATGGGTGGGTGATTAGTAACATCTTTATTTGTTCTCTGTATTTCTCTTAGCACATTAGAAAATACAGCTGCAGCCCGTATGAAGAGGGGGATTACTAGGTAAAACATAGCCTTCAGATTTCAGAAGATAAGCCAAAGGTGTATCTCAGCCTTGAAATTATCAGCTCAGCTCAAGGTTGCAGAAGCAGAGTGGTGAAAGGAGTGTTTCCTGGAATCCCAGAAGATTAAGAATGGATTATCAGATGCTGGAAGGGGACAAGAAACTGAGGTGCTACGCACAAACAGTTGTATCAAAACACTGGTTTTGAACTTTACCTCCAACACCCTGAAGAGCACAGAGGACCTGCCTGGCCATGTTCCTGTGTGACTGGATCTAGGGAATCCTGCTGTGGCAGGGGTATTGGACTGGATGATCTTTCAAGGTCCCTTCCAATCCCTAACATTCTGTGAAACTGCTCTGTCAGTTGAGCTAATTAGAAATGTTTCCTGATGGTGTTCAGGATCTTGTGAACATCATCAGGAGCAGCCTGACCTCCTTTGTTTGTAAGGTTGGTTTTTTATCAAATAAATCAATACATTTTCTAAAACCCTGTTTGAAAATTTGACTGCACGACTGCTGTAAAACTCATTTTGCCATGGCTTCTAAAAATAAAACTAAACTCAACCACATCTTTTCGATCGCAATTTTTTCTTTTTTGCTGTCCGACAGCTACTTTCCCACAGTGTGAGAGGAGCTCAGGCGTCCTGTTGGAGAGCACTTTGGAGGAATGCGTTCTCCAGGACTCACAAAAGTATCTCTGTGTAATGTTTCCATCTGCCCTCCGGGGTTTCTTCCCATAACGTGCATGAAACGTTGATGCATACCATACAGTTGTAAGACTATTTTTATTCAATGGGTTTTGTCAGTCATCTTCCTTCCACCTTTCTGGAAGGCTGCCCTGCTGGCAGGCTGCAGCTGTTCGAGGCAAAGGTTTGCACAGGGTTGGTTTTTTTTTTACCCATCACATCATGTAGGCTTGGAAACCGAGGAAGCAGAGTCTACTAATTTGCTTTAAAATTTTTAAATTCAAAAAGTCAGAGGAAACCTTTTAAATGCCTTGGTGTCTTAGACTGTGGAGAACAAAAATGACTTTGCAGGACAGATCTTTCATCATGGACCATTGGCGAACACTATCTGTGATAAACTGTGTCTGGCAGAACTGTGAAGGAATATGCCAACAAGTTGGTGAAGTCCCACAGTGCTTGGGAGATAGAAGCTAGGAGTAGAGTAGAGCCACAGGTATCCGTCTCAGAAGCCCTTTCTATGCCAGCAGGGAACCTTGTCCCTTCAGAGCTATTCATGATCTCTGATGTGTTTGTGCATTGACATGACATGGAGAAACCTCCTCATGCTATTGTCATCCTTCCCAACTTGCTTTCCCTGCCAGTTGATTACCTTGTGACTTAATGGTAAAGTTGTTTGGTGACTACATTGTTATGACATTCCACTAGGCTGACAGAAGCTCCCAGATTGGTTTTGTGTTGATGCAGTTCCAGAGCAGAATCTGTGTGAACTTCTGGTGGGTTCTGCCTTTGCTGCCTGAATCCTGTAGTTGGCTGCTAGTCTCCTGAAGAGGGGTTTGCTTTAGTGTTACCTTAAGTATTCTGCATCATTATCCTTTCCTAAGGCTTTTGTTGTCTAGTTCATAAGGTCATTGATAGAATGACCCGGCATCACAGCTGTAGCAGTAGTAGTAAAGCTCTTGTGACTAAGCCTGGCACTTTATTGTAACTTGACATTAAGTAAAATATGTGGTTTTGTATTGAACAGCAACTTGAAAGAGACTCATGTCTTAGAGAATTGGAGTTCTTTGGAGGTATCAGCAAGAAGTAAAGATGTTCTTGTTCAAAAACTCCAAGTGAATCTTCTCACATAAGAAGGAGGAAGGTGTTTTGTGCAAGTAGATTGTGGATTAAAAGGTAGGATCAAAGAGTATGGGAATAGAAGGTCAGTTCTTGATGAAAGGAGGGGTCTAGTTATGTTCTACAAAAATCTGTGCTTCTCAGCACATGTGTATATAGTACCAGTGAGGAGATGAGCAACCTGTTGAACAAGTCATACTGTGAAGAAGAGTCGTCTGTGGAGAACAGCAGAAGGACATGAAAATGTTCTTTAAAATAGGTGATGAAATTCAGTGTAGATAAATGAGAGTAACAGAGCAACACGGAGGAGAAAAGAACACTTCTATAAATTGGGAGTTTGGTCTGGGAACGGAATGAATTCAGGGCAGCTTTGTGGAGATCTGCAGAAGAAGGGAAGGCAGACTTAAAACCTTCAAAAGGAAGAGGATCCCCATTTGGAGAAACCTACAAGACAAGTTTTCAAAACTTTGCTGTAGATTTTAGAAACTGATAAGGCTTCCAAGGGCAGTGTGGACTGTTGCTTGGAAGGACAGTGTGCTGAGATTTGGTGAACTAAGAGGAAGCACATATGGCTCAGGAGGTCCTCGACATCCAAGCAGTTGGAAGTCAGAAGACTATCAGTGAGAAATATGTGTCTGTGACCTGTTCTGTTGGCTATTACTGGAGACAGAATGCTGGTCTTGGCATACCACTGCTCTGGCCCGTTCACCTAGTCTCATTTTAGGATGTCTTGTGACAAAGGAAACATTTTAAATAATCACTATTTAAATAAAATAAAAATAAATAAAGTAACAATTCCTGATCATATTAGTGTCTGCTCTCGTTCACCATAAGGATGTGTGTTTGGGGTTATTTGCACATAGACAGGATTTGCTTTTGACTATAAAAAAAGCCATGGCCCTATGTGCAAATTGAGTAGTAACCAAAGTTAACTGTCACAGAAGCATCATCCCGTTATGTAAAGGGTGCATGTCAGGAGCCAGGCTCTTCTCAGCAGCATCTAATGAAAGGACAAGGGGCAGTGGGGGTCAGCTGGAACACAGGAGGTTCCACATCAGTATGAGAAGGAACTTCTTCGCAGTGAGAGTGACAGAGCACTGGAAGGGGCTGCCCAGGGGAGTTGTAGAGTCTCCTTCTCTGGAGACATTTAAAACCCACCTGGACATGTTCCTGTGCAACTTGGTCTAGGTGATCCTGCTGTTGGGGGGCATTGGACTAGATGAACTTTCAAGGTCCCTTCCAATCCCTGATATTCTGTGATGATAATGGCTGTAGATTATTCTTGGGGAAGGGGAGGTGGTGGTGGTGTGATTCTGAAATACATGAGAGCACTTTTGCAGGTTTCAAACATTCTAACAGTAATTACAGTATCAGTGTTATTTGTATCACGGCCTCTCCAAACTCTTTTAAAAACCATCTCTGCAGTGCCATAGAGATTCTTCAAAAGCCCATAAACCCACAAACATCAGATGGGTTGAGTCAGCTCTTGTTTCGTTTAATTTAGTAGAGAATCCTTTGGAGCATTCATGAACCAAAACTGAGCTCTCAAGAATGAAAAGGAGACCTAAGTAATTTGAAACATGGAAAAGCCCATAAAGCAGTGCTGAAGAGCTCTGTGAATTTATTGCCTTTAAATTACAGACTGTTAGGTCATGATAAAATAAATGTCGGTTAAGTTCATGTTCTACTTTTTCCAAAACTTTAGAAGAATAAAATAAGGCGGGCATGATAGATTTTTTCCCTGTATTCTCAAAAAGATTATGTAACATTCTTTCTAGTGTAGCATATTATAAGAGTTATAATGAGAAAGCTCCTTGTCCAAATTTCAGGACTGTAGTACAGCTTTCAAGAATCACGAGCAGACTTGTGATCATGAAAAGATGTGTTGTACTTCATAGTACACAGCCACAAAGATGATGGAGTAGAACACCTCCCTGAGGAGGAAAGGCTGAGGGAGCTGGGTGTCTTTAGCTCTGAGAACAGGAGACTGAGGGGTGGCCTCATTCATGTTTATAAATATGTGAAGGGGGGTGTCAGGAGGATGCGCAGTGGCATCTAGTGATAGGACAAGGGGCAGTGAGTGTGAGCTGGAACACAGGAGGTTCCACATCAATACGAGAAGGAACTTCTTCACAGTGAGGGTGACAGCACTGGAACGGGCTGCCCAAGGGATTTATGGAGACTCCTTCTTTGGAGAAGTTTAAAGCCCACCTGGCCATGTTCCTGTGTGACTTGGTCTAGGTGATTCTAGGCTGTGGCAGGGGGATTAGACTGCATGATCTTTCAAGGTCCCTTCCAATTCCTGATGTTCTGTGATTCTATATAAATATCTAGTTTCGTAGGATAGTTTCCTAGTGGGTTTTTTCCTCCAAATGCTTTATTATTTAATAAAAGCCTTCTGTAATTACCATATTTATTAGTGGAATCTGTATATTTACTACCCAGAGCAAATAGGTTTAATCTTTTCTAGTGTTTTTTTTTCTCTTGCTGCCCACATTTCATACTAAGTATCTGGGTGGGGGTCCTACTCAGCTTTATATAATTTCAGTGAGTTCCTCTGTTTTGTACATGTATTCAAAAAAGTCTGAAGAACAGCAAAGACTTTGTTAAAATTTTGAGTCTAGGAAATACCTTAATTCTTGTCTTTTTCTACCTTCTATACAATACACTTTGCAGCACAGTTGTTCCATTCACTAGTGACACAGTGATGCTAATAGCAGACTACAATGGTTACATGGTTTTAGTTTCAGTGTTTATGTTAATTTATTGTGTTCTAGATGTTCTGCTGTTTCCCCGAGGGGTAGTCTTATGTGTTATTATCTCTTAAGTTGTTTTTATGTTTATATCTGAGATCGCTGGAGAGATATTGTCACTGTTTTGCCCACATCATTCCATCTTCCTGCAGAAGCTTTCACAGGCAGTTCTGCTGCTGCATGCTTGGATCTGGATGTGTCTTCATGGAATTACAGACTTGTTTAGGTTTGAGTAGATTTCAAGGCCATAGAGTTCAACCATTAATCCAACCATCCCAAGCCCAACCCTGTCCCTGTGGTCCAGATCTATATGACTTTCAAACACATCCAAGGATGGTGATTCAACCTCCTTCCTGGGCAGCCTGTTCCAAGGCCTGATAACTCTCTTGATGGAAAAGTTTTTCCTAATGTCTAACCTAAACTCTCCCTGATGCAACTTGAGGCCATTTGCTCTTCTCCTATCACCTCTCTCCCCAACCTCTCTACAACCTACAGCAGTTGTAGACAGCAATAAGGTCTCCCCTCAGCTTCCTTTTCTTCAGACTGATCAGCTCGAGCTCCCTCAGCTCCTCCTCACAAAGCTTGTTCTCCAGATTCTTCTCCAACCTTGTTGCCCTTTTAATCTGCTCCAGCACCTCAACTTTGTCTTCCTGCAGCCTGTGCGTGCTTTCACTGCTGTCCTGCCAGGAAGCCCTCTGTACTTAGAGCTTGAATCCATGGAGGAAGATTTCTCTGCACATGAAACCCTGCTATATGGTAGAGCTAGTGCCTGCAGCTTGGATAGCTTATTTATAAGAACAGCTGCCCGAAAATGCAGAAGGCCAAATGGCTTCACCTACCTCTCCCTGCCGTCGTGTCCTCCCATGGACCACTTTGTCTTTTCCTGCCTCTCAAAGGACTGGAGCTGTAAAACCATAGCTGATCCCCAGCTGCTGTCATATCTTGTACCTGCTGACCTTCACTCTGCCTGCCCTACAGAAGGCCACAACGACTGGAGGCAGAGCTCTGGGCGTTGGGATCTCTTCTTCTGCTTGGCACTGCTGCATTTATAGACAGTCACGCCAGCTGTCTGCATGGCTTCGGGCAGCAGCGTGTGCAGACATGCTGCTTGCTGTTCAGACCTTTCCTGAATGACGTGATAAAATAGGCAGAAAAATAAATGAAAAGGGTGCTATCACTTTGTGAAAGGGCGGGCGTAAGCTTGTGGCCTCAGCAGGTCAAACCCACCCCCTGGTTAAGAATCTCAGCCTGGCAATGCCTATTCTTCTTTCTTGTCCTCCAGCATCAAAGCTTGAGTTTCCAGATGAAGGAGAACTTGGGCCATAGAGACATCTCTGCTGTCCCCATCACCTTCTGGCTCCGTCCAGCCAAGAACAAATGGGGGAGAATCAGCATCCTCCTAACCAAAGACAGCATTTGGATCATGGGCAGAGGGAAACAGGCTTCACTGGCTGCTGGGTCCTTTCAGGAGTGCTGTGCTGTTCAAATAAGCACACATCAAATGGTCTACCAGGAGCAAACAGTGATGCAAATGCTAGCCTGTCAGAGGACTTGATTTTAATCCAGTGCAGAGAACTAAAGTCATCAGTTCTTTGCCTTTGCCAGTTAAGTGTGAATTTCTATTGCCTGCTTGACTGTTTCCATTGGTGGGGTCAGCTTTTCCATCTGAAATCCTCCCTTACTGAAATTAATTCTCCATAAGAAAAGTCCTGGGTTGGCATCTAAGCCTTCTGCTACCTGCATCTACTCTGAGATGAGGGTTTTGCTTGAAAAGTCAAGCATGGTTGTGAAAGGTTGGTCAACCTACTGCTTGCACTGAGGTTGGTTGCAAGTTTGGAGTAGGAACATTGGTCCTTGATGCTCCAGGAAGGATGTTTGAGCATTGCAGGGTGACAGAGCCCAGTGTGTTGTCCTGGAGTGGTGCTCTTTGCTACTTAGACCCTCGGCCCCTTCTGACAGCTATCCCAGTAGAGGTGTCTGAAGGAAGGAGGCTAAATCTGCACCTCCACAAACCAAACGGCCTGGTGAGACGTTTGTGTGTAAGCCTGCAGAGAACAGCAGGAGGCCAGTAGTGTTCCTGCTTCCGTTGCTTTAACCCAGGGAAGATTCCTTCATCTTCAGGAGCTCTGGTGACATTAGCCCAGTTGTAATAGCCCTGGCAGTTAACCCTGTAGATTGGTTCTGCCACTGTGCCAGACAGATGCTGGCTCTTGGCAGTTGGAAGGGTTCACAGGCACAGCCTGGATGGACATGACCATCTTCAGAGAACTTGCTCATGTTCGTGTGAGTAGGTGCTCACCTGGGATCTGTGTGGACAGCACTTCTAAAGAATCACAATTTCTGCAGGGTAAGTAACCACTTTTCATTTTGTTTCCTTGAAGAAATAATTAAACTCCAGAATGAAGCTGTGACACTATTAAGTCCTCAATCAGTGCCACTATCACTGTGATTCTGATGTGGCTGGGACCCTTCCTCTGGTTTAAAACTGATTTGTTTCAGGAGTTGAGCCTAGATTCACTGTTCTGTGTACAAGGCACAACAGCAGATACCGTGCTGTCATTACTGATCTCTTATTTTGAGCAGATATAACCATGAAACTGGTGGGTTTTTTTCCCTGTCCTTGGACACTTTTAAGAAAATGAAGACAAGTTAGGAGGATTGTTGTATTCGTGTAGTGGCTTCATTATCCTTGTGGCTTAGATACCAGATATTTTAAACCGTTTTCAACCCTTTTAAAAATCAAATTTTTAAACTCTTTTTTAGTGTTAAATATTTTATTATTAGATCCCAAGTTGTTTTTTCCTCCTGTTTTTTTGCAGTGATGCTTCTCTACTTCATGTGGAGAATAACTTGAACCTTGTTATTAATTAAAAATTGTTCTTCACTTACCTAGTCAAGAAGAAAATTCTAACTACAAGCAGTTACAAGAATAGTCCCTCTTTGTCCAGGGTCCAGCCTCAGAGATTTTCTAGCTCAAAAAGCTTCTCAGAAAGGTTGTCTAGTAGTCAGCATTATGGACATCCTTTGTAGTCGGTGCATGAGGAAAAAGCCTTTTGTCCAATGGCATAGGAATTCTTTTCTCTTTTCACTTAATACTTTTACATGTAGCAAATGTTTTCATTACTTATACCAGCCCATCCCTGTTTGTGTGTATGTCCTTAATGGTCGTGTAGAAGTTGAGATCCCACCTAATTGTAGGATCCTCATCTGGATCCACTGCCTAGTGATTTTTGCTATGTTTGTAAGGTAATGAATAAGAGTACCTGACTTTCCTCCTTCACCTTCTTCAGCGTTTTAACTACATGTGGTGTTTATCTCATTTCCTTGTTGCAGTTGCTTCAGTTCCCCCTCATACAATGGTCTTTCTGTGCCTCTCATGGACTGTCTCTGAGGACGTTTGCTTCTGGCTAGAGCAATGTGAAACATGTGGGGAGAACTGAATACCATGAACAGTTAAAAGAAAATGTTGAATACTGCTGAGAGGGCATTTTAGTATTTCAACTAGAATTTGAGAGGTTTATTTGAGCAGGAAGTTTTCTGTAAATACCTATAGTGGAGGGACTGAGTCCTCATGGATTGCACTGCTGCTGTCTTAAAGGTTGCCTACTTGTGAACTATTACTAGAAATAATCTGGGTCATGAAGCTCTTCCTTTTTGCTGCAGTGGTGGAAGACAGTGAGATAGGCAACACAGGGGAACTGATAAGGCTCTTGCTGGGAGAGGGAGCAAGGAATCATCAGTATTTTCTCCCTGAACAAGGTGATTCGGAGACCTCCAAAGAGGAGGTGAGTCGTATCCCCTGTCTTGCTCATGAGTTGAAAGCAGAGCTTCCACTTGGGCTACTGGAGCTGTTTCTGCCTCCTGTCTGCATGTACAAATCCCGATGTAGCGATCCTCAGCTGTCAGAGAGCTTCAGCTGAGTGCTCTGGAGCACTTTGGCATTCACCATGTGATGAAGGATGCCAACACCCGTTTGTTCACTCACGTGCTTACCAGCAGAGGAGGCTGGGGCCTTGCAAAGCTGAACTCAGTACCAAAATGAAGGATATTTTACTGCAGTAGATGGGAAGTGAGGAGGGAAAAAATGGTTTTGGGGTGGGGGGAGATGTTACATCACTCAGGGCTCCTGCCAAATCCCTTCAGCCTGCCGTGCCATGGCAGGGATGTGCTCTGTGCAGGGCTTTGCCCTCGCAGATCTGTAAGAGTCAGAGGGGATTAACCTCCCCATTACAGTGACATGCTGAACGTTGTTTTCTGCATATTCCTGTGCCATCCAGGAGGCCTTCTAGCAAGACAAGGAAGACATGCTGCAAATGCACAAATGGATGGTGGCAGGGAAAAAGGGAGATAAAAGGGAAATTCCAGGATTTGCTCAGGCACACCTAGACTTGCCCTCCATTGGGATTTACCTGTCGTATATCATTAAGAGGGTTCATTTTCATTTGTTTTTAAATTAATTTTATTTTCCTTTGCAGGTCACGTTATAAGCTGCTATTTCCTGTATAATTAAGCAGAATGAAGGCATTAGGTTCTAGTAAAGTTGGGCCTGATCCAGAAATCTTATCTTACTTAGTCCTTTCTGAGTAAGAATCTCAAGTCTGGGCCCAGCATTTGACAAGTTTTGCTGTGATTTCTGAATTATTTGTGGTCTGTGGATTCTTTTTTGGTTTGTTTTTAACTTTATTGAAAGCACCTTTACTGTTGTCTAATATTATCTCTTTATGTGTTACCGTCCAGCGTAGCGTTAGGTGATGTGATGTAAGTATCCTGCAAACTGATGTGCACAATTGCTACTCATACTGCAAGAACAGTTGATTCCTACAGTTCATCATTAACAGTCCATAATGTCCTGTGCATGAGTTGGATCTATCCCTTTTAACTTTTTCTTTCCGGCTCTGTTTCCAACCCCCAGTCTTGCTCCATCCCAGCATTCCTGAACATACTGGTTTCCCTGGAGTCTAGTCCGTTCTTCCTTTTGTTTTTCAGACCAGTAAAAATGGGAAGTACTGGATTCTGGTTTCCTCCAAGAAGAGTCAGCGGAACTGGTTAAGACCAAAATCTGAGGACTTTAGTGGGCAAACATCAGGTGTGCATTGAACAGAGGCTGCTTTAATCGTACTTTAAGTATATATATGCTTCTTTAAAATAGTATCATACATGAGCTTTTGTGTAATGTGTTGTATTTGATGCTGCATATAATCATTCATCCTGCAGTTGTGAAAGCACCAGTAAGAATGAGGATTTTAAGTGATAATATGTTGAGACACAAAACAGGCAATATTATTCATAAAATTCTTTCAGCTGGTCTTTGGAAAGTGTAATATTTGAGGATCAGTGGGGTTTTTTTTTACCTCCATTGCTCAGTCTATAAATCCACAAGAAAAGAAAAAGTGGTTATTTGCTATTGAGGGATCAGTGCTGAACTTTTTAGTTGCCACATCTGTTAAGAAATGTTACTGAGATCAGAGGGAAGACATTTTTTAGTGTGCTGTGATTGCCAAAGGTTGGATCCACACTGTACATGTTTGTTCTGACGATGAGTTTTTAAGGACACTTAAACACAGTTCAAAGTCAGCTTAATGAGTTTTGGTCATAGAGGAGCAAGAACATGAGTTCTTCATCCGTGTGAATGTTCTGAGTTGCTTCTGATACAGCAAGTAGGCTACCTGAGGTTCTGGAGAAGGTAACAGTAAAGTCATATTGGCCTGAATACAGAATGGCCTCCAGCTTGAGGTGTGATCTCTGCATTGAGGAAAGGAGCTGTCAGAGTTGTTAATTTAACAGTTAAGCCTCATATGCTGTTGCACAACAAACACTGCTTTTGGCCTTGTGTCAGATCCTGCATATCACCCTTCTGCATGGCCCAGCATCCTGCATCTCCCCACCTTGATGCATGTTCAGATCCTCCCCACCTGCCCCTCGTGTTACCAGTTCACCCCTATCCTAATGTCCTTAAATACTCCCAACCTCTATACAGTGCTCTGTGCGCCTCCGTAGCCCTGCAGCCCCATCCTAGTACAATCTTGACCCTCCGTGTCCTGCCAGTCATGCCTGCTCCCTTGTCACTGCCTGGGCACACACACCACTTGCTGCTGAGCTTTGGACCCGGCATGGTCACATTAACCACAGCTCCTTTCCCCTTTGCTGCTAGTGCTACCCTGTCTTGGGCTATGCCTGGGTTTGGCCGGGAGCTGAAAAACTGGAAGTGCCCTGTATTGGTTGGATTTTTTTTCTCCCCTCTCAAACTCCCAGTGGTCAGGAGAAGTTAGGCTGAACCAGGATTTCATTCTCTATTCAGGCCAATATGTGTAGAAGACCAGTGTTTTCATTTACAGGAAAGCAAGATTAATTTTATTCCCAACTCTGATTAAAACGTATATAGGGAAAAAAATCCCTCAACCCAGAAATAAAACTTTGATGTCAATCTGATTATATTGGTAGCTTCACTGAAGTCTTTGAAACTGGTCTTCATTTACTCTTATTGCAGAAAATTACTGCTCCCAAGTCTCCAAGCAACTCTTTTTCATTTATGAACTAAATGGCTGATTATGAGACAGAAAATTAAGCTGATACTTTGAAGACCTCTGCATGTTCCCAGTCATGGAACTGATGTCTCCAGGCTTTGTCCCATGAGTGAGAATGTGTCTGAGGCAAATCGTAAGAGTCCTTAAAGAAACAGCTTTGGTGTCACTGAGTATCTTTAAAGAGGTTAGTGGTTCCATATAAAACTTGGGGAAGTAAAGTTGGTCTTCTCACTTAAAGAAGGTAGCAGAATTGAACTTGCCATTCAAGGGCTTCAGGGCTGAGAGGCAGCAGAAATCCATTATGGTGTGCAAGTACTTCTGTCCTTTCATAAAGCAGGGGAAAAATCATGGGGAAGAGGCACAGACAAGTGCGTACACATACTTTGTGTACACATTTAGTCTGCAGACTTCATAAAGCACAGACATTCAAGAGGCTCACCACCTTCTCTCCCTCCCTGCTCCTGCCATGCAGTGAGAACCACAGGCTCTCCATGCTCTTCACTTTCTTCCAGGGCCTTTGTGAGGACCACAGTTTTTTGCCATCACACCCGGGTGCTGCTTTCTGCTTCCCTCCATCGCTGCTGGGCCTCAGCAGGGAGGAGAGAGGAACTGAGAGTGGATTATACTCAGCAGCCTCCTGAGTCCGTTTTCTGTATCGTGGAGGTGGGGTTAGGCTGGAGCAGCTGCAGTCTGGTGCTCTGTGCTCAGCTCCACCTGTCCCAGCAGCAGCTGCTGTCTTCCTCTGCCCTGCTGCTGGGAGTTATGAGAGGGAGAAAAAGCCAAATTTTGAGGCTTTCCAGACCTGCCAAAACCTTGAGTGCCATCCTCCTCCTTGCCCGTCACACTTGACTTGCCTACCATGGGTGGCTCTGGAGTTTGGCATCTATAGTAGCAATTGCTGTTGAGTGCCCTGCAGTGGCACCCACCCTGTTGCTACCATACATTGCCAGATGATGAATTGAAAGCTGTTTGCCCACACAAAGTCAGACACAAGGGACACACTGGTCCCTTAGCTGAAAGTCGTGGGTTCACAGTTTGCAATGCCTGAGCAAGGAGAAGAGCCTCCATCCTGAGCTAGCCTAAACCTGAACTCTTCCAGCCCCTACCCTGTGTCTTGCAGGGTGAGTGTAAGGAGGGGTGAGGGGTCTCGTAGTATCGCAGGGGTTGGAAGGTATCTCTGGACATTATCTAGTCCAGCCCCCCTGCAGGTTCTCCTAGAGCAGATCAGACTGACACTGGGCTGACAGAAGCCTGATCTATATCCTAATCCATGAAATTTCTCTTGCTCTTATGTCAGGTCTGTGTTGGCAGAGGGTAGCTTTGCAGGAGCAGGTCACCTGCCGTTAGCAATCATGGGCACTGCAGGCGTTTTCCTAGAGCAGATGCTTAGCTGTACGGGAATCCCTGCAAGAGGTCCACCCCAAGAACACAAGCTGTGCCCCCCTAGACCATCACCATTGGGTACTGCCGCTTTTCACGCCGGTTTTCAAACATTTTGAGGCTTATGGATTTTCACTTCCATAGCTGTGTGTGGGCGAGTGTCTGTGCAAACACCACAGGCGCAGCTTGAACCCCATGGAAACCCTCGGGGTAGGGAGGCTCAGTGGCTCTCGTAAGCAAACAGAAGCTGTTGTCCCTCAGGGCTCCAGGGGAAGGTGTTGAGGTGTGATCTGAGGGCGTTCTGTGGATCTGTTCATCCTGAGCAATGCGTTTTAAAGAGTCGCAGCAAACAGTGTAAAGAAACCTGCAGGTGTTACATCAGACCAGCTGAACCTAAATTTTAAGTTTTGTTCAGAAGCATCACATAGCAAGTAAAGTTCACAATCTGAGTTTAGTTACAAACTAGTTGTTTCTTATTTTTTTTTTCCAGTCCCCTTTTGCTTTCTTTTACGACCACATGAAACTTGAGAAGCCATCTAAAGCTAAATCATTTAGTGGAGTTGGGCAATTCCCAAGTGTCCAACAAGAAGGCCTGGTTTAGGCTGCGATGGCCACTGTCATTCCTGGTGATTTGTCAGAAGTAAGAGATACCCAGAAAGTCCCTTCAGGGAAACGTAAGCGTGGTGAAACCAAACCAAGAAAAATCTTTCCTTGCCAACTGTGTGACAAGGCCTTTAACAGTGTTGAGAAATTAAAGGTTCACTCATACTCTCACACAGGAGAGAGGCCCTACAAGTGCACACAACAAGACTGCACCAAGGCCTTTGTTTCTAAGTACAAATTACTAAGGTATTAAACTCTATTTATCTTTCAGATTCTATTATCTATTTTATGTTGGCCGTGTAAAAGTATATATTTGTGTACGCCTTCAGCTGATTGCAGAGAGGATGTGTTAATTAAAGTAGCCATTGGATTGTCTCTAGAATTCTAAGTTACCTAAGTTTGCGAGCTGATGTCTTTGATTTATTTTTCTTTTTTTTTTGTTTCTCGATTTGCTTTCTGCTTTTTGTTTTCTGTTTGTTTGTTTCTTGTTTTGTTGTTTTGGTTTTGTTTCTCTTTTTTTTCCTTAATGAGCATAGAGTTTTTTGTTTGTATAAGGAATTGTCACAGGAAAAAAAAAAAGAGAGAGTATGGACTGACAATTTTTTGGCTATGGACTTTTCCACAAGTACTTTCCTACTTGCCCGTATACCCCCGTTACAGTAGCTAAAAACCCACCAGAACTAAGAGAAACGGCTCGCGGTTTGCTATATTTAAGTTTGTCCGACTGTCTTTGTAGTGTCATGCTTTCAGTTAAAAGGTTCTGTTGCAAAGCAGCCCTTAGCGTAGTATTTAGCTGCCATTAAAAAGAAAAGAAATGAGCACGCGTGTGTTTTGATCAAAATAATTACTTACAGAATATATCTGTGTTTAAAGGCATATGGCTACTCATTCTCCTGAGAAAACCCACAAGTGTAATTATTGTGAGAAAATGTTTCACCGAAAAGATCACCTAAAGAATCACCTACATACACACAATCCCAACAAAGAGGCCTTTAAGTGTGAAGAATGTGGAAAGAACTACAATACCAAGCTCGGGTTCAAACGTCACCTGGCGTTGCACGCTGCCACGAGCGGTGACCTCACCTGTAAGGTATGTTTGCAGACTTTTGAAAGCACAGGAGTGCTGCTGGAGCACCTAAAAACTCATGCAGGCAAGTCGTCGGGTGGAGTGAAGGAGAAAAAACACCAGTGTGAACACTGTGATCGTCGGTTCTACACCCGAAAGGATGTCCGTAGACACATGGTAGTGCACACTGGAAGAAAGGACTTCCTCTGTCAGTACTGTGCACAGAGATTTGGCCGGAAGGATCACCTCACACGCCACATGAAGAAAAGTCACAACCAAGAACTCTTGAAGGTCAAAACAGAGCCAATGGACCTTCTAGATCCCTTTACCTGCAACGTTTCTGTGCCTATTAAGGATGAGCTGCTTCCAGTGATGTCGTTACCTTCCAGTGAACTGACATCAAAGCCATTTACAAACACTTTGCAATTAAATCTCTACAACACTCAGATTCAGTCCATGCAGAGTTCTGCATCTGCACACCAAATGGTTGCCACGTCGTTACCATTGGGAATGCCTTGTCCGATAGAGATGGAGTCTGTCCACCCTTCTCACCAGCTATCGTTGAAATACCCGCTCGGTACTACCTCATATGCAGTTTCTATGCCTGAAAAAGAACAGCCATTGAAAGGGGAAATCGAAAGTTACTTAATGGAGTTGCAGAGTGGTATGCCTTCTTCATCCCAGGATTCTCAAGCGTCGTCATCAAAACTGGGGCTGGATCCGCAAGTAGGCCCACTAGATGATGGGTCTGGGGAGGTTTCCCTTTCCAAGGGCTCCATTCCTATTAGCGAACCTCTAAACACCCCGTCATTGGACTTCTCTCAGCTCTTCAACTTCATACCTGTCAACGGCCCTCCCTATAACCCTTCCGTTTCAGTGGGAAACCTCGGGATGGGTTATACGCAGGAGGAGGCACATTCTTCTATGACTCAGCTCCCGCCACAAACCCAGGATCCACAGGATCCTAGCAATAGTATAGGTCTTGGGTCTCTGCACTCGCTGTCAGCAGCTTTCACGAGCAGTCTAAGCACAACCACCACCCTACCGCGATTTCATCAAGCTTTCCAGTAGGATGTACAAAGCTGGCTTGTCGCTGTCTATTTGTAGAAATGCCTTAGGTGACCATTTTTAACTTAGTGCCTACTATAAGACATTATCAGTTCTCTCTTGCTTTTGTACAGTACCAATCTCGTGAAGCCAGTAAGAAATTTAAATTAACTTTTTTAAAAAAAAGTTTTGAAAGTGTTTATTCTCAGCTGTTGTTTACTTTGTTGGTTTTGGGGGTGTTTTTTTTTAAAAAAAAAAAGAAGTCTCATTGCATTGTGTTTTCGTTTTCATGCCCGTTGATAAGCTTAAAATGTTCGGTAGAAAAATAATCCCAAGCAAACTCTCCACACTCATCCCTTTTTTTAAAAGCTTTTTCAACCGTAGCAGCTATTCTGTTGTATCAGTGTCAGTGGTCAAACCTCCTACCACTTCGAATAGATTTTTACTGTTTGCAAAGAATCCACTTCAAACGTGTATAGCAGAAAATCCAGACGAAAACCAGTTCTCCAGGCCATTTCCAACAAATCCTCTTCCCAAATGATGACACGTGTGATCTGTTCTACAACGACAAATCTAAATTTTTAAAATAAATCTCAGAATTCAGATTGTACCGAAAACGTTGGTGTGTATATCAGAGCCCATATGTACACGTGTACGTACACTTGGCGTGTTGACTTGGATTGAAGTCGTTAGAAAAAGGTGTCAGGAATTTTGCCATCTTTGTGGCCTGTTATCAGTAACGGAATTTAAAAGCAGCCAAAAAAATTGGTTTAATTCTCCAAAATCATGTCTGAACAGAATTTGAACAGAGAAGCTCTGATTGTCTAAATGACAAACGTTTCAAGCTGAATTGTCTTGCTTTCATGACTCTGGTAGAGGGGAAACAGGCAAAATGAATGGCTGATCTTGAAATATGGAAGTGTTGTTAGTAATGCAAACTAGTTTGTCACAGTTCTTGTTTTGATTCTTAACTTGCTGGGGTTTCTTTGTTTTGGGGTTTTGTTTTTTTCTCTTCAGTAGCATAGAAAAAGTACCGCATAGGAACCTTCTGATAGGGTTTTCACATTTGTAGGCGTCAGTCTTCTCCCAGCTGCCACCACCGAGGGGTGGATTAAGTCCAGCCGGAAAGTGTGGATCTATTTTCAGTTCAAAACTCCCATGTGCAGTCAGAGAGTGAATGTAAATTTGCAAGTACCGGGGGGCTTTTGGTCTTTTTCTTTTGGTTTTTATATCGGAGTGATCTTTTCAGTAGTGTTTCATGGTGTGTTCTGTCCTCCTAAGCAACCATTTAGATGTTTAATCACATTTTTCTACACCTGGGTACTTGGTTAGGGACTTTTTGCCCGTTGCCAAGATTTAAAGACAGGACTCTTAGGAGTGAAGTAAAAGCATATTGCTTACACCACTTTTACCTAATGCAATATATTCTATTCCCCAACCCCTAGTAACTGAAAGAGGAAAAAAGAATAAACAAAAAACAACCCCCCAACCCTGTGATTTCATCAGAGCAAACGAGATTTGCTGCAGTTCGACAGGAACGTTCATTTTTTTTCCTTGTCATTTTTGTACAAGGAATTAAAACATAGAAATCGAGTCCGTTAGTATCTCTCAACCAAGAATGAGGATTCGTACAAGGTTTTAAGTGGTAAAACTAAATACACTTCACAGAAACAAAAGTTGCTCCCATTTAAGGAGCTCCTGCTCCGGATGGTTTATCAGTAGCTCCTACTATTTTTGGTTTTTTTGTTGGTTTGTTGGGTTTTTTTTTAAAACTCCAGGAGCAATGTGCAGGTGTAGTTTTACTATTTTATACATAATGTGTATTTAAATTTTATTACTGAAAGATAACATTTTTATGAAAGAATGTGTTTTGTGTTCCAAAGGCATTAAAATAAGGATGTATTAATAAGGAAAATACCTTCTTGAAAATTCTGCGAGCTACTCCTAGATTTTTGGGTTTAGGAGCATGTTGTCTCCAAGTGGGCTTTTTTAGCTCTGCTTCATGACTGCTTCCTCTGGTTTCTGTGAAACAGATTTGCTTGCTTACTTACATCTTCAGTTGAATGATTTGTTCAATATTGCTTTTTCTTTTTTTTTCTTTGTTTTTTGTTTTCCTCTTCACCTTTCTTAAGGAAAGAAAAAAACACAGATGAACAGAGCACAAGGTAAACGCAACCAAATACAACTCTCTAGTTTAAATCAGCAGCTAGGAAGAACTCGGGTTTATTTGCAAGCCTTTAAAAAAATCTGTGAGATGATGAAAACAAAAACGGACTTAATTTCTCCAGTGGGATTATGTCCCGTGCGGAGCCGAGCGTCTGCAACATCCCCTGCAGCAGAGGGGAGCTGTGAGCGCTCGGCATCCTGCGTCCAGCCCAGCAACGTGGCCGGGCAGTGTTGCCCATCCCGGGCAGCACCCCAGCACACAGATCTCCCATCCATACCCACTGTTCATCAGTCTCCGTTGCCATTTAAGACTCGATCAATTAAACAAAACAAGCCCAACAGACGTCTTGCCAATACCCATTTTCTTAGCGTGCAGCCAGGATCCTTACGACTTCGTGCCTTACCTTCCTGAAAAGGGATTGACATTTCACTTTGCAGTTAGACAGACATTTCACTTGAGAAATAGGGACCTCAGACAAGATATTGAACCTCATTCAGTCAAGGTTTCAGCGTGTGGCTGCACTGAGCGTGTTTGCCACCGGCCTGGGATGTAGGATAATGTGGAAGCAGACCCACACCGTAAGCAATACCAGCACCACCACAGGAGAGCTTTTGAGCATCGCTTAGGCAGAGTCAGTGTTGACCATCAGTCTTTTTAAACCGTGTTTTCTCCATTTCAAATAGATTCTCAGTGGGAGGTGGAGGGGAGGGCTGGCTCGTCAGGCACCACTCTTCGTGCAACTTCTAGTAAGGTCGTTTGTTGGGGGGTTTTTTGTTTGGGTTTGGGGTTTTTTAAAAAATACGTATTTTTGTTTTGTGTACTTGTTGCTTGTGCTTTTATTTAGTAGTAAATTGTGGAATAGAGTGATTTATTGTTAATTTGGCAGTAGCGGTTTTTAAAAACCATATACTGACTGAAACATGAGCCAGAGCTGATTGCTTTATTAAGCTAATAATGAATGTTAAGAGTACATATTTTCAGGATCATTTGCCTAGTTGAGCTGAACTTGTATTATAGGCCAATATTTTTTAAAAGAAAGCTTGGTCGATCTCTATGTTACACATATTACAAGATATAGCACTTTCAGAAAGAAAAAAAAAAAGAGAGAACCTAAACCTTTTAAGAGAAATTTCTTACAGGTTATGCTTTTTATTATAAAAACCTTTTATTATGATTTGTTTCAAGTGCCATTAGATTTACATATACGTAGGCCTTTGGTATAATGCTTTGTGTACAAAATGGTAGACATTGTAATTTTACACAGGTACATTTTTACAGTGTTTTCTTACCAATTTGCTATATTGCACAGAACCAGCGTGTCTTTCTTAAGGGTTTTACAATGGTTTTTTACTAGGTTTACATGTTTCAAACTACACTGTCTTCTACTGCCATTTTGAATACCAGTCGAAAGGAAAAAAAACACATTAGGGAGTTTGTCCTCACCAACAGCAAACTGTGTCCTCTGGAGCTCTGGATGGTAAACTATGGCAACAAAAAAAGTTTAACATATGCAGTATTTGATACAGATTTATTATTTTTATATCATATCCTATCATCACTATGCTGCTGTCTGAAGTTAACTTAGGGCCTGATCCTGCATCTGCAAAGGTCAAGGGAAGCATCCTTCATCATGTCTGTCTCATACACTGGTTTAGCAGCTCATCCCGTATTCTTCTCAGTCCATAGACAGGTCTCCGAATTCCGCATCCTTTTCTGGTGTCTATAAACCGTAGAGGCTTAGCTGCCCAGCCCCGCATCCTCCCGGTCGCAGCCCACTCGGCATCACGCCACGAGTCGTTCCAGACGCGTTTGGCTAGTCCCAAAGCTTTTAACGCAGTAAGGGTGTCTTACTTTTGTTGGAAGGCAGTGTCTTTTGATAACAGTTATCTAGCCCTGGAAGCGACACAGAACTCTTGCTAATCATCCGTAAACACTTTTTTCAGTATAAGCTTCAGTGGTACAGTTGAACCAGAGTGAATGTTTTATCTCCTCAGAAACACTCCTGCAATATTTGTTATATTGGATCATGCTGCTAATGTAACTTGGGATACAACTCCTCTTCTCATGGTGCTACAAACCTCCCTGTCTCATTCAGATGTATTTTTACCCGTAGAAAAGAAAATAAATAAAAGAAAAAAAAAAAAAGGACTATGCTAGCCCTATAGTTGTATGATATATTTTTATACTGTGACTTCATTTGTCATTAATGAACTCTTGTGCAACACCACGATGTATTCATATGCACTTGCAAAAAATACAAAAGGTAAAGTTTATAACCGCTGACAAGCCCAGCTCTCTCGTTCACAAAAAAATATAGGTGACTGCTAGTTGAGATGAAATGTAGGCTTTTTTATATGGTGTGAAGAACATACTATATATATAAAAATATATATATATTACTAAAAAGCCTTTGGATGTAGACAAAAACTGGGAAGAGTATATTGAGGAATGGTGACACACCTGAACCTGACTTGGATTATTGCTGACATTTTATTTTTAGCTAGTGGGGAAATAAATCTTTTGGACTCGTGTGCTAAAAATGTTTTTTAATGATAAAAGTTTTGAGTCAAAAATAGAAAAGAAAAAAAAAAAAACAAAACAAAACAGAAACACACAGAAAACCCTGCATTCCAGACTGAATTTGTATATGTTTCTTGCATTTAAAATTTGCTATCCTGTGATATGGGAAATCGAGTTGCTTATCATGTATATGTACTTTAAAATGTATTCACAAACTACTGTTGTATTTGTATAAAATATAGACAAAAAGATTGCATATATATTTTTGTGTATAAGCTCTGTAAAATAGCAATCACAGTATGAAGCTGCAGCAGAACTTCATTTTAAACATTCACATCCAAAGAAACAGACTATTTATTGTCCACATACCCTGACTATAAAAATATACCTTGCTGCTATTAAAACAATAGTGCTGCAGCTTCTTGTGGCCTACAGTGTTATGTTTGCTGTACAAAAATATGTGAACTCCACAAAATATATCAATAAAATTACAGAATGGTTTTAGTTAATGAAGAACTCAGCCTGGCATTTCAATAGATGAGCTTGGTCTGCGTGTTGGGGATTCCACTGAGTAACCTCAGAACTCAGACAGTTTTGCTGGGGGTGGTTCTTGTTCTGAGCTGTCGCTGCCTTTCTGATGTGTGGCTGGTGACATGTCAGTCTTTCCAGAACATCTTAACACATAAGTAGCTGTGTTTCGTGGTCTCACCAAGGAACAGACGGGATCATGCTGCTGTGCAGAGTCTGACTTCAAGCTGCACTCTGAAACACTGTGAGAAGCACCGGAAGGTGAGTGTGGGATTTCTGTAGTGGGGAATGATCTTTTGGAAGCGGTACGTGAGTGATTCTCTATCACTTCACTCATTTATATTGATTGTCACAGTTTGCAGGATGCCACTGGGTTGTGGCATGTGCTACACTGTGTGTTGTCCCTGTGTGGTGTGTCCTGGAGAGACTCCATAGCTTTGATCCTGCAGCTCTCCCACCTGCCCCTGGCACTGCCAGGTCTGGCTGTTGTACTTGGGGGAAGAGGTGCCTGGTCCAGCAGTTCACTGCTGCAGAGAGCTGCCTTTGCTGCTTCCACACAGCTGTTGCCAAGCGTAAGCTGTTGGCCAGAAAGTCAAAGCCCGACGTTTCACGTTGTATTGCTTTTCAGAACATAATTTGCTCACATCCTGTGTTTCCTGCTTTTGGGTTCTTCTCTTTCTCAAGTCCTGACTTTGTGGTTTTCATGCTGTAACCGAGTCTGAGAGAAATGATTGCCACAGATTGCTGTTGGCTTTTGCCTTCTCCATGTACAGCCATCTTACCTTTACGTGGTCCCTGTCCCTTTCCTCTGACCTGGCCTAGTGCTTCTGTGTTAACGGGTCTCTAACTCGCTTGAGAGGGGAGCCTTGTTATAGGGGGAGCCAAAAGCTCTATGGATGCTCTACAATGTGAAATACTCTGCAAAGCCACTTTCTCTCCCCACCACCCAAGCACTGTGTCACTGGCATGGCTGCTTGCTGAATTCACGTGTTCTCCTTCAGAAGTCCAGAACCTCCATCAGCCTCCGCAGTAAGTGGAATGTGGGTGCATGGATGGTGTGTGTGTGGTATCTTGGTTAAATTGAGAGCCACTGTCAGCTGCCTTTCTCTCTCCTCTGGGATGATCTTTTGTTTTTCAAAACTTGGGTAACAAAGTGCAGAAAAATGGCCCTTCAGGATCCTTCTTACTTGGTCTCTGTCCTCCAGGAGAGGAAAAGAAAGATGATTCTGGTTTCCCCCTTGGTGCTCCTTTTCCTTCCCACACATAACCATGCCCTAGGACTGAGAATGGTTTTGTGACTGACAGATCCAAAACTGCTGTGGAGCTGCTGCTGGACTGGCAAGAAGGGATGAGCTACACGCTCTCAGCTTCCCGACTTTGCACAACATGGCTTTAAGTGGGGTAGAGCTGAAGTTTTCAGGACAATTCAATATAAACCTCCTCTGTTTCTAATAAAGGTGGAGCATCTTGTTCAGTCTTATTATTTTTGTGGTTTTGATTGTTGTAACAGTCTGTGCGTCCTCAAGAAGGGGAAAATGATCAGAGAAATGAGAGCTCTAAAGATGTATATAACAAACAGTCGTGTTCTTCAGTCCATCACCATCCCACAGGCTTGTCTCGTTTGAGGACACTGGTGTCATAAAATCATCAGCTACAATGGGGAATGGAAGAGACACCAGCTCTCCATGCTGGTGGTAGTGCACAATAGTAATGGAAATGGTTTTAATCGATCTGCGGTCCTTTGCCAATGGCACTGATTTGCACTCAGCGCCAGCACACAATGAGAGTAATGGTTTAGTGTTGTTTTCATTTACATCTGTCAGATCTCTGCTGTAAAATAAGGAGCCTGCACAGTCACAGTTGCTGGGAATTGGGGCATTGCTTAGAGGTTTCTCTTCGGGTGAGTGTGTGTTCATGTAATACGTGTGTGGATGTGTGTGTGTGTGGGATGGGAGCAATCAGAGCTGGAAAAGCTGGGAAATTACTTGTTTGACAGTCTTTTTACTTCAAAAAATGTAATTCCAAATTGTGTTTTACAAGCCCAGGATTAATCCTGCAGTTTGTAAAGGTATCTCCTGGTGAACACAGCATGTGGTTTCCCAGGCAAGTTGGAAGAGTTTCTTCCACAGACTTGATTAATCTATGAGGGACAGCGTTTTATCAGCAGGGTGCAGAGTCTCCCACAAGGAAGGTGTTTGTCAGTTGTCCCTGTGCACTCTCAGATACAAGATGCGTGGGCTGTGCCTCTCACGCGGAGTTCCTTTGTGTTGAATAGTTACACACGTGGTCACAGATAAATCCTTGAGTTCCCTCCCGAGTACTTACACTGAAAATGAAAATAAAACATGGGCTCTGTATGGTTAAGGGCTGGGTCATAAACGAGCTATAACATCAGAAGAAACCAAATAAAACATTGATATCAGACAAACACAGACTAAACTCCCAAACTCACTGATGCCTCCTCTCATTTTGTCAGTGATCAGCTCCTTATGCCAATGAAATGCCCACAGTTTATGTGCTCCAGATAGGTTTTTCTTCTGCTTATTCACCAATGCCAGCATTGTAGTGATGCACCTGAGCCATAGGACCCAATATGCCCAGGCAGGTTTAATAGCCTGTAAACTTAGGGCAACCTCAGCTCATTTGCTGTGGCCCACCGAGACCCTGCATTTCACAGTTCATTTATCCCTCAGTTTTGATTGTTGTAGCTCATCTCAAGGTGCTCTTCTAGAATGGAGGTATTAATCTACAGCTGCAAGTTTCCCCCACCCTGGTCACTGGTGGTCACTGAGGTCCCAGTAGATGAGCTGTGAGACCTCACCAGTGCTCCAGTTAAAACCTCAGTGTTTTCAGGTAAGAAGCAGCCTGTGCTTTGAGCTCTTGAATTTGTGGAATAAACTTACTGAGAAGGAAAAATAGCATCAAGCAGTTCAGCAACTTGCATTTGAAACTTGATCTTATTATTTATAAACTAGAGTTTAGCCTTTTGAAATGTTTGTTGTTGTTCTGTCAGCAGTAAAATAACATCTCAGTTCTTGCAGATACGTTGGTCCTTCGCATTTGGGTTTACCTCTGGCTGCCTGAATGAAAACTTCCTCGTGTTTGCTATTCCAAGGTGTCATTTGTCTTACAAAACGACCAACCTCTGAAACGTGAACTGGATTCTTTCCTGGTTTGTGTTTACAGTAAAAAAAATAAAAGGTTAATCACGTCTGAGTATGGACTGGCTTCAGACGCTGGTGTCACTTACCCTGTGCCATTGATTATATCAGGACGGCTTTCAGGCAGCTCTCAGTATCTTTTGAGGTCTATGAGGTGTGACTGCAAGCAACAATTGGACTGTGAAACACTATATGTGTAAGGAAGAATGTGGGTTCATCATCAAATCCTAAACTGAGATCCCAGGGACTGACAGTAAATGGAGAAAAAACTGATTTGAAACTGATGGGGAAACCGAATGGAAATCACTAAGGCACAGGCTAAGGAACCGTGGTGTTTGGAGCGTAGGACTGTAATTTAAGTACTTCAGAGATAAATTTGACTCCTTCAGCATGATTATGCAGTAATCTAGTAGAAACACAATGCTACCTCTGTATGATAAAGCCCCCTTCCTAGAAGCCACTGGACAGCCAAGCCTTCGAAGGTTCATATTACATGGTACCCATCCAAAGGTACAAAGAAGTGGTCATGATTGTGGAGATTATCTCTGTGCACTCCTAAACAACCTGAAATCAGTTACAACCCCTGTTCTGTCCTCCTGTTTCAGACACAACTTTGGCTGTTAAGAGCCACAGCAGTGGTTGATCAGAGTGAAACTCTGGTGCTTGGGTCATGTCCTCTGCTGTGGTCGGCAAAACCCATATCCCTCCTTTAAAGCCCTTGGTACCAGGGCTGATTTCTTCTGTCCAGCAGCTCAACAAGCAGCAGCAGTAACTGAAGTGATGGCAAACAGTTTCTATATTCCAGATACACGAGTGAAACATAAATGTGCCAGACTGTTTCTGTGTCCTGCCCAGCTGGAAGCCCAGATTAGGTTGGGCAGCTGTGGCAGCATTGGCCACACAGGCACATCTTGCTTGCAGAAACACGACACACAAGCTTGGAAGAAAACCGTCGCTGTCACAACATGATGCGGGTGCTACAAGGGCAAACCAGAAAGGTTCCTAACAAAAGAGGGCAACAGGAACACGACCAAAAATGACACAACTAGGGGGAGTGGGGAGCACATGGGAGATCTGTGAAATCTTCCTGAATGAGAACTCAACCAAAGACACTTGGGAAGCTCTAATCCTAACCATCTTTGCCAAACATAGATTTTACTGCTGTGCTCCATAGCGTTCAGAATTTCCAGGTAAGCTCCTGTAGTTGTCAGCTTAACAGGCCCTTCCTCCATGCATGCGTCTACCTACTCCTCTCCCTCAACCCGCTTTCCCTTTGAACCTTCTCTGCCACCTTAGCCTGAAGAAAACAGGTTGTAACCTGTGTAGTTCTGTCACGAGAATGCTGAGGTACTTGGAGAACTAATAGCAGAGTTGTTTCTTTGCTGCTTTTGTTTGCTTTGCCCTCTCACTTAACACTCCTGCAATGCATGTTAGGACCTCTTTATCTAGTTCTTGCCCAGCCTATCTGTTTCATGCTGGCAGGTGATAACCCAAAATCCCCATTCCCATTAGTCTCTGGTCCCAAGTTTGCTTCTCTGTAAATTACAGCAACAGATTTGTCTTTTAAAACTCCGTGGCTGAGCTCATCTAGACTTCAAGTGTGTCTAGATGACATCTTTTAGGCTTATCTGTTGAGGTGAACAACTGACCCCATCTCAAGGCATACAGCTACCCGGTTCTGCTTGCACACCCTCAGAGCACCCTCGGTGTGTCTGTGCTGCATCTTGCTCACCCAGAGAAGCCAAACAGAACAGAAATGGAAGGAGAAGTCTGCAGGAGCTGCCTGCAGAGGAAGCGCTGCCCAAAAGTAAACTTCCAAAGTCTTCAAAGACTGTCAGTGCCACAAGTGGCAGGATCTCTGTGGGCAAATCAGACATCAGAGGATGATTCTGACAAGCAAGGAAGTGGCAAATGGGGGCCAAGAAATTTGTGGACATTCTTGACAAAGAAAGACAGACACTGGAATATTGATGGCTGTGGAGGTCCCATAAGGGTGCTCCTGATTTCTGCCAGAACATCCCAAAGTTTAGTAATAAGCTTACTAAGGTGGGTCCACAAATAAAATACCCACCTGTAGTAACTCTGTGAGTTGTGATGGGAACGTGACCAAATACTTACGTGTAATTCCAGTTACTCTATCTAGTAATTTGTCTTTGTGCTGCTCTGAAGGTTGCTGTTATAGAAACACAGAATGGCCCAGGTTGGAAGGGACCTCCAAAGGTCATCTAGTCCAAATCCCCTGCAGTGAGCAGGGACATCCTCAACTAGATCAGGTTGCCCACAGCCTTGTCCAGCCTCACCTTGAATGTCTTGAGGGATGGGGCTTTGTCCACCTCCCTGGGCAACCTGTTCCAGTGTTCAACCACCCTCCTGCCAAAGAACTTCTTCCTAACATCCAATCTAAATCTGCCCTTCTCTAACTTGAAACCACTGGCCCTCATCCTGTCACTTCAGGCTACTGTAAACAGTCCCTCGCCAGCCTTCTTGCAGCCCCCTTCAGGGATTGGAAGGTAGCTATCAGGTGCCTCCAGTGCCTCCTCCTCTCCAGGCTGAATATAGAATCAAAGGATCATTAGGGTTTGGAAGGGATCTTGAAAGATCATCTAGTCCAATCCCCCTGCAACAGCAGGATCACCTAGGCCAAGTCACACAGGAACACATCCAGGCAGATCTTAAATGTCTCTAGTGAAGGAGACTCCACAACATTCCTAGGCAGCCTGTTCCAGTGCTCTGTCATCCTCACTGTGAAGAAGTTCCTTCTCATATTTATGTGGAACCTCCTCTCGTTCCTCCCCAGCTACCTCAGCCTATTCTCACAGGAAAGATATTCCAGCCCCCTGAACATTTGCTTGACCTTCCTCCAGACCCCTTCCACCAGTTCCATATCCTTCTTGTATTGAGGGTTCTGGAGCTGGCCACAGGAGTCCAGGTGAGATCTCACCAGAGCAAGAGTACAGAGGCAGAATCACCTCTCTCAATCTGCTGGTCACAATGCTTTTGCTGCAGCCCAGGATGTGATTGCCCTTTTGGGCTGCAAGCACACACCGGCCAGCTTCTCACCCACCAGCACCCCAAAGTCCTCTTCCTCAGGGCTGTTCTGTATAAGCAGAGTGGAGCAGCCACACGAGCCTTCTCGCCCTAGTCCCGCTGAAGTAGCAGGTTTCTGTAAGCATCCTTTTATGTTCAGTCACGCCTGCTGTAGCCGCATCCTATGCCAGCACTCACCTGCTGGCAGTGACTTTGAGCTGCTCAGTGCATCTGGCAGGGATCATTGCTGCCCAGAGCCGGGGTGAAACGCAGTCAGCAGTCACCGCTTTATTGGGTGTGTTGCTAGAAAACGGGCAGAATGTCTTTCTCCTGAGATGAGGAGTGATGTGAACTACCTAGAACTTGCCATCTTCTTTGCTGTAAAACCATTTGCCTTGACCTCCTCGTGATTGACTGGAAGCCTGGAGAAGAATGTTCCCAGCTGAGCTGCACTAGGCTCAGCTAACTGTGACAGATGTGGCTCGTTTGGGGGCGGGAGGGAGAGTGGAGCAGGGAGGATAAAAGGCTTCAGAGGCCACTGCAGCACCCTTTCTGTCAGGGGCACTTTCTGTTGTTCTGTCTTAGCAGCTCCCTGTTGGTTTCTAGCTCCCTATTGTTTTCTCCACCTTATTATGCCCTCACCTATTCCTCTGAACTGTTTTATTTCTTTTGAGTTTTCCCCATCTGCCGACCTGCGACCCTGCAGCAGCCCCTTAGTTATCCCTGGCAAAGAGAGCAAAGCCTTCCTGGGGGCAGCTCCTTTGGTCAGGACCCGCCGCTTACCTCCACGCCTGGCCTGGTGCTCCATTGACTGGGATCAGCTCTGTCTCCTGCACCCCCTGGGCTCAGGTGGCTTCGGGTCTGTCTACAAGGCCACTTACCATGGTGCAACTGTGGCTGTGAAGCAAGTGAAGAAGAGCAGCAAAAACTGCCTGGCGTCACGACAGAGCTTCTGGGCTGAGCTGAACGTTGCCCGACTGCAGCACAATAATGTGGTACGTGTGGTGGCTGCCAGCACATGTGCCCCAGCCAGCCAGAACAGCCTGGGCACCATCATCATGGAGTATGTGGGCAACATCACCCTGCACCATGTAATTTATGGCACCAGTGACATGTGGAGGCAGGACGAGAATGATGAAGGAGGCTGTGGAAGGAAGCCCCTGAGCATGATGGAGACTGTGTGCTACTCCTGTGACATTCTGACTGGCTTAGCCTTCCTTCACTTACAAGGCATTGTGCACTTGGACCTGAAGCCTGCCAACATCTTCATCACTGAGCAGGGAGTGTGCAAGATTGGAGACTTTGGGTGCTCTCAGAAGCTGGAAGAGGGCTTGTCCCAGAGCCCCCATGTGTCTCAGCAAGGGGGAACATACACACACCGTGCCCCCGAGCTCCTCAAAGGGGAGCGGGTCACTGCCAAAGCAGATATCTACTCCTTTGCCATCACCCTCTGGCAAATCATCATGCAGGAGCAGCCCTACCTGGGTGAGCGGCAGTACGTACTCTATGCTGTGGTAGCCTATAACTTGCGTCCTTCGCTGGCTGCCGCTGTCTTCCACGAGTCCCCTGTGGGCCGGAGACTCCACAGCATCATTAGCTGCTGCTGGAAGGCCAATGTGGAGGAGCGCCTGAGCGCAGCCCAGCTGCTCCCCAGCCTCAGGGCCCTCAAGAAGAGCCTCTAGGAAAACTCAGGTCTTGTAACGTTCCTTTTTTTACTGTCTACCTCCCCCCCCCAACTCTGTGTTTCCTTTGAATGTAATGAACCTGTGATCAAAAGGCTTTGCTGCCACTTTTTAATGCTGAAAAAAGGAACTGTTTTGCTATTAAAAGATTGCAAATAAAGATATTTAACTGAACTGTGAGGGTTTTACTGTGGGAGGGGGTAGGCGCAGGGATCAAGATGTTGGCCAACTTGACTTCTGTTTGATCTGGGGAATTTGATGTGCAGAGAAGTGTAGTTACCTTAAAATAAGAAAGGAAGTGGGGGGAAGCTGCTTTTGGAAGGTTCTTTGTATGTAGTAGCTTTTGGCACTTCCCACATGTCAGGTATGAGCAGCTCTTCATAGTGAGGTTTGTGCTTTTGAGCTTTTCCTCTCCTTTTACCAAGGAGCAAATGTGCATCATGTAGTGATGAATGTGGGAAATTAATATGAGAGGTCAGTGAACAGATGTTTTGGGTGGGTCTGGGTTTGGCAAGATCCTGGAAGTAGTGAAAGGGAAAACTGCTTAAAGTGGTAGTTCACAGCATAAGCTACTGAACTACCCTCTGTGCTGCCTGAGTTTTATCTACAGTCTTTCTCCATCTGGTTGTGTCACCTCTTGGGAACAAAGTGCTGCAGGGGATGCTAAAGATAAAGTTCTGATCCCTGATTCATCAGAACTGATCATTATCACAGAATCACTCTGGTTGGAAAAGACCCCTGGGATCATGGAGTCCAACTATCTACCCTACCTTACAAGTTCTCTCCTAAACCATATCCCCCAACACCTCATCCAAACGATCTTCAAACACATCCAGGAATGTCACAGAATCACAGAACACTACCCTCAACCACCTCCCTGGGAAAGCCCATTCCAGTGCTTGACCACCCTTTCTGTGAAAAATTCTCCCTAATATCCAGTCTAAACCCACCCTGTTGTAAGTTGAACCCATTCCCTCTTGTTATGGATCTGTTGAAATCTCAGCCCTTATCTGGAGCTATGAAGACCCAGTTGCTGCAGCCAATGTTGGCATTCTGCTCAAAGGCTCTTTCTCTTTAAGACAGAAGAAAGAGCAATGTCTCAGTCCAATTGGTTTTTCTTATTTCCTTCCTCACCCTTGCTTCCATTCTAGAAAAAAAACCCCTGAAGGTATTTGAGCCAGTTTCCCAATTTCTCAAATACATCTGTTCTTAGCTCCATGAAATCCTGGAAATGAGCAACTCTGTGAATTTGAGATGATTCTGTAGGTCTTTATGGTATTGGGGTTGGTCATTGAAATGACTGGTTTATAAGGCAGGACTACGCTTAACCATTTCTTGTTCTTCTGTCCCCCTTTAAGCAGAACTGTGAGTTGCTGGCTGGAATCAAAGAGCCAGAGGTAAGTTCTGGATTAGATATCCTCTGCTTCCTATGTTGGGATAATTAGGCTACGGAACCAGAATTTACTTACAAGAAGTGTCTTATAAAAGTTGTAATAAGCCAAGTTACCTTTAAAAATTATTAGCTGCAGGCACGTGAGATAAAACAGCTGAGTGAGAGCCCTGCAGAGCACGTGGGGTGTAGGCACGCCATGAGCTGCTGCCACAGCAAAGTTCTCTTGTTTGTAATAACTTCTAGGATTCAGTTTGCTTCTTTTCGATTGATAACAAGCTCTGAGTTAATCAAGAAACCTCTCAAGCTAAACAGATCAGAATCTGTGGTTCTATGTGATGAGGATTATTTTGCCCATTTGCCTCACTTGATGTCAATCTACCTTGAATTTCCTTCTGCCAGTTTGTAGCTGGCCCTTGCGCTCGGTCTCCTAAATCACTCAATCATTAGTGAATTTATCTTGTGGCTCATCCTCTTGCACTTCATTTGCAGATGTGCTGAGGCACACAGGACCCTGTAAAACATCAGTGGGCACTTTCTCTAGCGGGGTGAACTCCTGTCTTGACTTGTGCTTGGATGCTCCTTTCAGAAGTTTGCAGTGAAAACATTTTCAAATCTCTTTGGAAGCCCAAAGTGAACATTTCAGCCAGCTCCTTTTCTGCCTGCTGTTGGAGCTCCTAAAGGATTCCAATACAGTTCAACTAGATTGTGAAGGACAAATCCTTCCAACCAAAGCAATATTGGTTCCTTCTAAGGAAACCATCTGTATCTGTTCATTCCTTCATTGTAGTATCTGCTAATGTATCTTGTAGAGATGTTAGCTGTGATTAAGAAAGCTATTTCTTAATGCCTTCTGTGGGATATGGTACCAGAGAGGAGAGACCCAGCATACCTGAATGTTTTTCAAGAATGTCTTTTTCCAAGCTCAAGATTGAGTCCAATGGGCAGGAAACCAAGCAAAGGTGGCAGAATGCTTCCAAGGGTAAACAAGGAGCTCTTGATTTAAACTCAAAGATTAAAAAAAAAGAGGTACCCTCATCACATTTGCAGATCATACAGACTTGGATGGAGTGGTCAATACCTCACATGGTTTTGCTGGTACTCAAAGGGACCTCACCAAGCTGGAGACATGTGCTGGTAGGAATCAATGAAGGGAGCTGCAAAGTCCTGCACCTGGTGGAGGATAAACCCACGTACCAGTAAAGGTTGGGGGGCAGACCAGCTGGAAAGCAGCTTTGCAGAAAGGACCTGGAGCTCCTGTCAGACACCAAGCTGACCATGAGCCAGCAATGCACCCTCGTGGCAAAGGTGGCCAACGGCATTCAGTGTCTTTCTAGAAGATAGTTTTGTTCCTTACCTCTTCTTTGCCATATGTGCATGTGCAGCACAGTTTGAGGTGTCATCAATACAAGGTTATAAGTCAGAATAAACCTTAAGGGCTGGAGAAACAACTAGAACTGGGTAACTGTAGATTATCAGCATCTTGGTTTGCTTTCTGAGCATACAACACATGTGGAGCAGTGCTGAGCCACCCTTTGTGTGGCTGCCCCACTCACCCAACCAACTAAACAGAAAAAAAGACTTCACTTTGTCTTTCTGCCTTGGCAGGGTACATATGAAAGCACGATGAGTTTGAAAGGCTGACCTAGCATTCATGTCCTGGTCTGCTCTGTACAGTCAAGCAAGTTTGGAACCATGGGATCCACAGATCCAGATGGTGCAGCATCAGTGTGAGTCTGGGCACAGCGGTCCTCTCTACCACATCTTTGGTCTGCACCCTCCAGCCCTGTGCCAGCCATGTATGTTCTGTTCAGGGCATGAGTTACCTGATGCTGAGAACAGACCGGACATCAAATCTTGACTGTGTTCTTCAGAAGGCTCAAAGCCTTGTTTGAACCAACTGCTGGTAAACATCAGATCTCATGTCTTACCATTAACCAAACTCCACTGCTTGATATAGACCATAGAACCACTTAGGTTGGAAAAAACATTTAATGTCATCAAGTCCAATCATAAGTAATTATTTTCATTGGAAACCGAACTGTTCTTGTGCTTAGGTTTGTGGATTCTTTTGTTGCAGCAAATGAAGCTGTTTCTGGGACCCTGGGATGCTGTGCCACAGTGGCCAGGTGATTGTCTTCTGTGTTTGTTGATTTTGTTTCTGCTCTTTTGGGTTTTAATTCATAACTGGCCTTTCAGACTTCCAGCTCTACAGCACTGAGAGCTGACTCTTCAGGTGGGTTAGCTCCTACCGCGTAGCAGCCTGGAGTGACACAGAATTTGCATGGTTCTCCTTAAGCTACCAGTTCCTAACTGCCAAATCGGGCTGCATGTACCCATTCCAGAAAGAAGGTACTGTCAAGTGCTGGTTTTCTCATGTCTAGTCATCACCAGTAGTAGTTAAGAAAGAGATTTTATGTAATTTTATCTAATTCAGTTTTTATCTGGGGATTTGTTCTGATACTAATTAGTGCTAAAATTATTTTAGGTCAAAGCTAATTTATTTTTCATGCTTTTCTTCACAGTGAAAAGCAATTTCCATGGGGTCTCTTGAATGCTGTGAAGTGCAACAATTACTTTAAGCAGGCAAGGGTTTGTAAGAAGACAAGAAAAGATGACTAAAGCATGGGAAGTAAGCAAGTGTCGTCAATAGTTTGTAGGAAGAATGAGAAAATGAAAAGCATGGAAGTATCTTTTGATCATTTGTATTATTCTTCCCTTGCTGATGCTATTTCTGAAGGTTTGGCATCTTTGGTTCCTAAATAGAAGTATCACCAGGAATTAGAGTTAGCATGAATCACAGAGCATTAGAGATTGAAGTGACCTCCAAAGATCATCTAGTCCAATGCCCCCACCACAGCAGGATCATCTAGAACAAGTCACACAGGAACATATCCAGGTGAGTTTTAAATGTCTGCAGAGAAGGAGACTCCACAACCCCCCTGGGCAGCCCATTACAGTGCTCTGTCACCTTCACCATAAAGAAGTTCCTTCTCACATTTATGTGGAACCTCCTATGTTCCAGCTGACACCCGTTGCCCCGTGTCCTGTCATTAGATGCCACTGAGCAGAGCCTGGCTCCATCGTCCTGACACCCTTCACATATTTATAAACATTAATGAGGTCACCTCTCAGTCTCCATTTTTGCAAGCTCAGGAGACCCAGCTGCCTCAGCCTTTTCTCCTAAGGTGATGAAGCACAGTTCTGATGCCTCTCTCTTTATTTTAGGGGTGAGTGGGAATATTACAGTTAAATACATTTTATAATTAAGGAAGCAGTAGTTATATCCCTCTTTTACATAACTCCTGGCTTCCCAACAACCAGGTGTCACCTGTAACCTGTTCAAGGTTTGTTGTTTTGTCTGATTCTCTTTCTTTGGAGGCTTCTTCTGTGCTCACTTCATATTATTTTTCTTGATTTTATGGGGTTTTTTCCTGTTGTCATGCTTTATCTCAACCCAAAAGGAAGGAGATGACAACACTATGATAAAAATACTGTGTAGCTTGGAGGTGGGCACACTCTCAACACAGAAGGTAGGACGGGAAGTGCGAAGGTGCGTAGGTTGCTTCTGTATTCTGCAGTGAGAGGCATCTGCAGCAAAGAACATCAAACAAAACCATCTTTTAGAGAGTATACCACAAATACTTGTAAATTCACCAGTGCTTAAATGGATGCTTTGTGTTTGACTTGTACATCAATAATTTGCAGCATTAGCATCTGTGTTTATAAGTTAATCCACTAGCATTAAGTTGAAAATGAATAGAAAATGAATGGTTGTTTTTAAAATTAACTGCACTTGGAACATCTTGTTTGCACTGTGTTTTAGCCATGTATCTGCAGCAGATACCTTAAGTGGTATTAAAATAGCCTCTTCTATGCTTCAGTTCACCCAGCTGCCACATATTTGTCTGCTTGTCAAATGAGAATCTTAAGTCACTTAAAGAAGGAAAATGGAACACAGCAAAATAAATGCACTGGCATCTATCACAGAGTCACAGCATGTTAGGGATTGGAAGGGACCTCAAAAGATCATGCAGTCCAATTCCCCAAGATCACCTGGATCAAGTCACACAGAAATGTGTCCAGCCAGGTTTTAAAAGTCTCCAGAGAAGGAGACTCCACAACCCCCCTTGACAACCCCTTCCAGTGCTCCATCATCCTCACTGTGAAGAAGTTCCTTCTCATATCTAAGTGGAACCTCCTGTGTTCCAGCTGACACCCATTGCCCCATGTCCTGTCATTAGATGACACTGAAAAGAGCCTGGTTCCATCCTCCTGACACCTACCCTTCACATATTTATAAACATTGATGAAGTCACCTCTCAGTTTTTGTTTCTCCAAGCTCAAGAGACCCAGCTCCCTCAGTCTTTCCTCATAAGGGAGATGTTGCACTCCCTTCAACATCTTTGTGGCTCTGTGCTGGATTCTCTCCAGCAGTTCTGTGTCCTTCTTATACTCAGGGGCCCAGAACTGGACCCAGTCTGCCATCAGCAAAGGATGGGACTATTTGATAGCAGAGGTATCATCCATCCCTGGACTTCTCCAAGGATGAGGCTGGGTTTTGCTCTCACCCAGCCTGAAGCTCAATGGCCTGAGTCTTCAGCAGAGCAGGGAGGTGACCACATTCGCCTTTGCAGGGGATAACAAGACACTCCATAACTTAACAGGCTACAAAGAGCAAAGGCAGCTGCAAATTGGAAATGTACATGTCCAGCTCTTCTCAAGTTACTCCTCACAAATGGGGTGTATCCCCACAAAAGGGGTGGAAGGGAAACAGGTTCATTTCCAAATGTTGCATTATTCTCAGCCACTTATGGCAAAAACAGCAGGATAGTTTTGGTTCAGCTATGGCTTGAATGAAGCTGGTCCCAGAGATGAGTATGGAAAGTTGCACCTGAGCAGAAAAAGTGAGTGCAGATGCAAGAATTGGTAGGCTGGGGAGGCTGGATTAGGGTTTTTTTAGTAGTAATAGTATATATTGTATATAGGGAGATCATATCAACAGATATTAGAGAGACAATATCAATTGATAATCTATCAATAGAGAGTTATCAAATACTTTGGCCACATCCTTCTCTCTCTCTTATCCTTATCTACTAGGTCCACTAAAATGCTTTGCAGATACCACAAAAGCCACACACAGGGCTCTATCATTGTGTTGATGTGTCAGTAGATGGATGTCACTCAGAGTTCTCCTGTCAACCCTTGGAGAGCTTTTGGGAGCAAAATAATTGCTTATAGATGTTTTGTAATTTACAGGGGAGAAAAATTGTGTTCTTAGTCTAATTAATCATTCCTGTCAACTGCTGACTTTCAGAGGCAATGTGGGGTTTTTTATTTAAATGCCTTCATGCTTGAGCAGTTTGCTTAAAAATTTGTGTATGGAAGTGCAAACAGCACTTGAAAACATTCTTAAACCATAAAAATTAGGGCTACCTGACCAAAGGGTATAATGAAAAAGCCATTTGTCCAGGGGGATGAGGCTTATGGCTTAATGAGGCAATGAGACAAACCAGAAACTGGGAGATGGGAGACTGTTCCCAAAATTGAACCTATTTGTACAAGACTTTCAACCCAACTGTCCTGGCTCATTAAAATTAAAAGCACTAATTTTTTAATTCCCCTCTCCTGTGTCACCAAAGGATTAGATTAAACTAAACTTTGGAAGGTAAAAAGCAAACATGATCAGTGACTTCATAACTGAGCTCTAAAGAAATACACAGAGGATCATGGGCAAAAGTATACGTGGTGATGGGTTCCTGTGCGACTTGGTCTAGGTGATCCTGCTGTGGCAGGGGGATTGGACTGGATGATCTTTCCAGGTCACTTCCAATCCCTAATGTTCTGTGATTCTGTGTCCACAACTATTGGTAAAAATAACTGCTGTTCAATTAAACAGCGTTTTCTTCCAAAACAACAGCCAGCCAACCATGGAAATGTCCTGCTGCTGGTAGCTTCACACAAAGTCTTTCTGGGAGGCAACAATAACAAGGGAAGGCAGTACTGAAGTCTTTATTACACAGGATTTTGAGAGCTCTACTGCACCAGCAGTACTGCTAATTCCTACACCTGCTGAGTATGAGGCATCCAGAGAGAGGCCAGTGAGGTGTCAAACGGTTCAGTCCGTACTACAAGGGACTGTAGTGATAAGACAACGGGGAAGAGCTTCAAGATCAAAGAGCTAGAAGCTAGACTAGTTAGACTAGATCTTGTGAAGAAAGTCCTCACTGTGAGGGTGGTGAGGCACTGGAACAGGTTGCCCAGGGAAGTTGTGAATCTACAGCAGTGTTCAAGGCCAGATTGGATGAATCATAGAATCATTAGGGATTGGAAGGGACCTTGAAAGATCATTCAGTCCAATCTCCCCGCCACAGCAGGATCACCTAGACCAAGTCATAGAATCAGTCAGGATGGGTCTCTGGGCAACCTGTTCTAGACAGAGGTGTCCCTGCCCATGGCAGGGAGGTTGGAACTAGATGATTTTTAAGGTCCTTTCCAACCCAGAGCAGGCTACAAGTTTGTGACTCAAGTAGATACAGCTTTTCAACACGCGTTACAAGCCACTGCAGTTGCCTCAAGTTGTCTATTTGTCCAGAGTCCAGCAGCTCACAGCAAACAGTGCCCGGTGGTGCCACCTCAGGCTGAAAAATCTGGACTGCAGAGATTGTAATCAATTGTGGGTTTTTAGTTCTTGATTAACTATTCCACAGGCGTAGTCCTCTGAGGTGACTTTCCAAATGAAAACTGGGTGTAGAAGCACCCAGGGTCTGTGTGCCCACCAGTTCTGGGATTATCTGTACAGAAATTGAATGCCCCGCTCTCCTCCCCGTGGGCTGCATAACAACAGATGATCCCGCAGGAATGTGAGTGTAAATAGTGCTGTGACCAAAGCAGCAGGTTCTGAGAGGATGTTTGCCCCAAGGCTGATAACAGCTAAGAGGAAACAAACAATAACAAAGCTTGTTTAAGAAAGGAATCACCCAGATTAAACAGTAACCAGGGGGTTAGATTACTGAGAGCTTTTGAGACAGAAAAAAAACATTATCTTGAAAATCAGCAGGAGAACCTGGAATTGCTGGAAGAAGCCTTGGGGTGGGACAGCAGTATCAGATCAGCAGGTACTGGTCTGCTATTCTTCTACTGGCTGAGATGCCTGAGAGCATCCTTCCCATCCCACACAGTGAGTAGCTGCCACACTACTCCTGATACAGACCAGGGGACTAGTGGGATGAGGAGCAGCAGTGGGAAAAGGGTAAGAAAGAGGACCCAGGTAACTATAGACAGGTCAGCCTCACCTCCATCCCAGGAAAGGTGATGGAACAATTTGTTCTAGAGGCTGTTTCCGGGCACATCAAGGACAGGAGGGTCATTAGGGACAGTCAGCATGGCTTCACCAAGGGGAAGTCATGCTTTACCGAGCTGATGGCCTTTTATGAGGGCATAACCAGGTGGATGGATGATGGCAGATGGATGTGGTCTATCTTGACTTCAGTAAAGCTTTTGACACAGTCTTACAGCATCCTCGCAGCCAAGCTGAGGCAGTGTGGACTGCATGATCGGGTAGCAAGGTGGATCATGAACTGGCTTCATGATAGAAGCCAGAGTAGTGGTCAATGGGACAGAGTCTAGTTGGAGGCCTGTATCTAGTGGAGTCTCCCAAGGGTCAGTACTGGGAGCAGTCCTATTCAATCTATTCATTGATGACTTGGATGAGGGATTAG